>CM036552.1:2235607-2340607 GCA_020745685.1 Tautogolabrus adspersus | reverse complement strand
GTGTGTGTGTGTGTGTGTGTGTGTGTGTGTGTGTGTGTGTGTAAGATACACCCCCGGGCTGTAAGTCCCCAGTCTCTCCTCCCCCTCCTCTCACCCGTTCTCACCCAGTTTTTCCATCCAGACGTGACCCTCGGTGACCCTTGCTGTGCACATCAAAATAGGATGTTAGGGAGAAAGGGGGAGGAGGGAGGAGGAGGTCGCTGATCCGTGTGCCTGCAGCCTCTATGATGTGTGTGAACGTAGAGGGAGGGGGGGGTATCTGGATGGAGGGGGTGGGGTAAAATTGCTGTGCATATGCTGAGGTTGGGTAATAGCCTGGGGCTCTCTTTCTCTCTCTGTGTCTCTCGCCCTTATGCGGACACAACAAATGAACAATTCATCATCAGCAGACGTCCTCAGGCTCAGACCAGGTGACTGCACGGCAGCCCCCCTCACTCCCCCACACCCTGTGTTCTGCAAGATGGCAGCCTAGACATGGAGAAGAAATGGGAAAGGATGGAGGTGGAAGTGGAGCAGAAAAATGTTTGGGATCAGAGGGTTACTGGTTCAAAGGTGACGATTAGCCATCACTTAAACCTGGACTGAGTTTGTTCTATGTTTTAAAAAGTTACACGGCTGTGGAGTTCTGGTCAGAGAAGGAGCGTGTTGATTGTCTGTGTGGTCAGAACAGAGTGCAGTAACCTGGTTTGTTAAAGCCCCCCCCTCACAGAAATGCTGCTGTGTCCACAGTCAGCCTGGTGTCTTAATCATCAAATAGAAATAATATCAGTTTCAGGGTGTGTGGGACCCCCGCCTGAGGCTTTGATAGGTGAGAGTGTCTGCTTCAGCATCTCCAGACCAGAGCTCAGGGGAATTCTCACCAAATCCCCCCACCCACTGCGACACACACACACACACACACACACACACACACACACACACACACACACACTGGTACAGGAGGAGGTGTGAGCAGAGCAGCAAGAATAGAAAAGAGGCAGAACATTGAGATATGTGAGGAGAAGGCGTGAGACTGAGCCGGCTCCCCTATTGTTTTCTCATTAGTGAGCTGAATCTGTGAGTCCGGATTCAAGCTGTTTCTGTGCTGCAGCTCCATCAGCATGCACGGCCTATGGAGAAAAGGAGCTTAGTGCTTATTATTGCAATAACACCTAGCAGGTGAGTTTTGAATATGCATGAAATGAATATCACACATTTCCACTTTTATTATTCTCATTTGCAGCAGAGTTCAGCACACAATCATATTCTGCAAAGTTGTGAAATCCAATAAAAAAATCCAGCGTTTGTCGTACAAAACAGTGAGCGAGGAGGTGGAGGGGGGCAGGAGTCACACATTATGTTTCTTTATAATGAATATATTACCTGCAGCGGGGATGTGATACCTGAAAGGTGTGTAACATTTTTCCTGATGTTCACATTTCTTCACTCAGACACGCTTTAGTCCTTTCTGCAGAGAGGAAACAGTAAGAGTGATGCTTTAACATCCTGGATGTACAGGAAATCCCACCTTAAGTTTACTACTTTTTAAACATTAGACTACGTTGTCATGTTATTGGGTCTTCATCACTAATATGTACACCACATTCCTTTAAAAAAAAACAACCAATCCAGGAAGCGATAGAGCTGTGACTTCTGTGGTCTGTGAGATAAAATTAGAGTTTTCACTGATGTCTTTATTTCTGCAATGTCCACAGCTTTGCAGGTGTGTTCCCATGATGCTTCAGTACAGGTGTGTTCCCATGATGCATCAGCATAGAGACCAGTGTTGTTACATTACAGTGCTTGCTGGCTGCGAGCTGCTGGTTTGTTCTCCCTGATCCTCTGTGCTGTGAAACATGTGTTATCATCATTAGCTTCTGACTGAGTCCATTTGAGGCCATTTAGCACCTCCTGCCTGCTGCCAACGCTAATATGAGTGTACATGAGTGTGTGTGTGTGTGTGTGTGTGTGTGTGTGTTATCACCTCTGTGCTGTCAGAGTGCAGACCTCTAGTCTCAGAGCTGCAGGGTCAGACTGTCACAGGTCATCTGATGAAGAGGAGGTGCTGAGAGTGTTAGCATGTGTTTATGTGTGTGCATGTGTCAGTTTTCTAATGTCTCTATCTCTCCGACGACCAATTATCACCTCATAAAAATAGTTACATGAGGGAAACGTGTGCACGGTTGAGTGAGTTAATCCTGGCTGAGTTGCAGGTCAGTGGTCAGACTGAGAGCTGGGGATGTTTTTTTTTTCTAAGATTAGAGTTTACCTTTTTTTATTTTACATACTGTGTTCAGACCAGAAGCACCTTTGTGTTTTTAGTACTGCCGTTGCACCAAACACGTCTTGCTGCAGCGCTATGGACCTAAAATAAACGGATTTTTGTGTGAGCGTTACGAGACTTCCTGTTCCAGTTGAAGAAATGAACAATGCATACTAATAATTCATGTTCAAAGGACCTCATCTACACATACTCATGGTTTAGCTGCATTTCTGCATGTTGTCATCTGCACTACGTTTTTATTCTACATATTTCCCCTTCTCATCAGGAGAAAATGCACATTTCTGTTTGCTGTGAAATGTAAAAACAGAGCTGTGATCAACGTTTCCGCCCGTCAGCAGGCTTCATTTCTTCAGGTGGAGCAGCATCAGGCTGTTTTCCCTCCTCTGATTCTCCGTTTCCTCCTCCTTCCTGCGCTCCGTCCCGTGAGGGCTGCTGTTGTTTACCATGTAAGAGAGAAATCTTATTTGGGGAGCTTAAAGCCGAGGCCGAGCTCTCCCCGAGGAGGAGCCTATTACAACAGTAAGAGTGGATTAATTAGAGAGCGTCTCCGCAGAGCCGGGCTGAGAGCCGGCGCGGTCAAAGGGGAGGCATTAATCGCCTCTCTTCACACAGGTAACAGGCTCGGCCCCGGGGCCCCAGCGGCACAGCCAATTAATAGGGCCGGAGGTACAAGCCCACCCCGCTACTTTATCGCTGTTTGCCCTCCAGACGTTTTATGAAAAGAGCGAGCAGAGTTTTTATTTTCAGGTTTATTAAGGCGGGGGTTTGAAGCTGCACCGGTGAGAGTTAAGAGTGTGTTTAAGTCCTGCTGCTTTATCTGCACACACACACACACACACACACGCACACGCACACACGCACACGCACACGCACACAGACACACACGCACACACACACACACACACACACACACACGCACACGCACACGCACACAGACACAGACACACACACGCACACACGCACACACACACACACACGCGCACACACACGCACACACGCGCACACACACACACACACACACACACACACACACAGGAAGATGTTTGTTTCTGTCAGAATAAGAAGATGGATAACACTATTTGTGACAGAAGTGAATGTATACTCGTATGAAGGTGCACTTTATAAAACAGGAAGAGGCTTTGGTTTGGACATTTATATCCTGAAGTGTAAAATTTGACACCTCAGTAAGTCAAACTTTATTTATGCAGCACTTTAAAAACATTAGCTCTGTGATGTTCTGTGTGGTGGCTTCAAATGTCAGTTTCCATTGTAATTTAAGAAATCCTAACATTGACACGATCAAACGTTTGAGTACGACTGAAACATTTTTCCTGAGACCAGTTCTTCCTTTTAGTTGTTTCTGCAGATATAAACGATGCTTCTTAGAAATCTAGTGATTATGTTTTGTGTTTTCAAAACGTGTTTCAACCTTAAAGAAAGCTGCTGGATGTCCGGCTGTTGTAAGCTTTCCTCAGAGTTTATCAGGCAGCCTGCAGGAGATAAGACATAAAGCTCCACAGATGATGTTGTTTCAGGACGATATGATGCTTTTTCACCTCTACTGTATGAAGAGAAGTGACGTCTGCAGGATTTCACATCCTGAGCAGCAGATCTGCATCCTCAGTAGAAGCTCCTCTCTCTCCCTGCAGCAACACAAATGTCAGCTGTAAACCTTCAGCTTGTTCCTCCTCTCTGGGGGTCCACAGGACCACCCTCCAATCCTCCAACCTCCCCCCCACCCCCCTGCAAACAGCCGCGGGTTCAGACAGCTCTCCTGACTCCTCCGCGCCTCCAAATGCCATCATACAGCAGCTCTGCCCTGCAGGCCGGGACGACACGAGGAGGACAGAGGAAGATGAAGGGGAGGAGGTGGAGGCCCACGAGGGGCTTCACCAGCTCTAAGAAATGAGGGGCAAAAGAGAATTTCCCTCCAAATCTCCTGTCTTTAAACTACAACACGTGTTGTGAAGGCTTTTTTTACCCCCCTTGTTGAAGGAACTCCAGCTGAAGACTGTCTTTTCACATTCAGTTAAAGGTACCATTTAATGACGATGCAGTCTGGACATGAAGGGGCTTTTCAAATTTGCCTGAGAGAAAGAAGGTGAGTGTAAGAGTTGGTTAGGAGTAAAGGGATTAAATATTCCTAATCTCAGGCTGCATGAACGTCTACAATGTCGGGAATTCAGGAAAGTGAGCGCCTGGACAGCGAAGAAGAAGAGCGGTCTACATGCAGCTCGCTGCCAGGCCCTGTCACAGAACCGCCCGGCTAATGAATGAGAAGAAACCAAACTGCAATCAATCAGCCGGAGTGTGTGTGTGTTTGCCCCCGGTGCAGCTGAGGTCTGGTGCGAGGTGACCGGCACTGTCAGCCCCCCCGGCCCAGCCAAGAAACTGTCCCTGCATTTTAAAGAGAAGTCTATTAATAGAGCTGACAGGGAATCTGGGTCCTTCTGTTTATATCAGGCCTTTTCTAGAGAGAGAATTTGGATTAGTTTAAAGTTTTCAAACTGGGGAATTCATTTTTCATCGACTGCAAATTTTTCAGGGAACATTTCATCCTCAAACAACCGGAGTGAAATTAAACACAGAAGTTATGAGAAATAATTAGACGTGTAGGATTATTTCTTTCCTCCTCAAAATGACATCTTGGGGCGTAGATGGCCTAGTGGTTAGGTTGCGCCCCATGTACGTAGGATACAGTCCTCCAAGCGGGTGACCTGCGTTCAAGTCCGACCTGTAATTCCTTTCCTGCTTGTCATTCCCCACTCCCTCTGTCCTGTTTCCTGTCCTTTCAAATAAAGGCAAAAACATCTGAATGTTATTCTATCAGGAATTCATAAATGAGACATTAATATTATGAACGTTCTGCCATTTCAATAACAGCATGACAGTTTTCTTCAAACGTTACCTCATTTGTAAAAAAAGCCAAATCTGGATTGTTTGAGGAGTGACTCTTTAGGTTTTTCACGCTGAACTTGATTAAAAAAACAAGCATTTTGTCTTCTTGTTTCTCATCAGGAATTCAGACTTGTTATAAACCAGCATCATCATATCGTTATTTCAGCATCCCTTTCAGATGATCGTCATTAAATCGCTGCAGTAAGACACATTTGATCAGACCTAAGTGTGACTTGTTAGATACACTGAAACTGTCACTCAGTGGAGACAGATGGACAGGAGCTGCTGAAACAGAACACCAGTAGCTGGTGTCAATCAGAGAAATCCAGGTACTGATCCTAGCTAACAGGTTAACTGGGACCTGGTCAGCCTCGAGTAGCTGTAAGCTGCAGACACAGTTTGTGGAGGAGGAGGGAGGTTAACCCAGCTGTGAGAGAGTCCAGAGGATGATATGAACACAGACAGGATGGAGGTTGGTTCAGTGACGTATCTGGGAGGAAGATTATCCAACATGAAAAACACAAATGATGCAATGGCAGAACTTATACTGATAACAGGGTGAACATTGTGTTCTTCAGTTGGACTGAACTGGCGTTGAAACCTGGAACCATCTTAAAACAGACATTGTAAAAATAACTGGTGAAGCACGTTTGTCTTAGAAGTAAAACGGCAGAAAGTCTGAGTTGAAAAGTCTTCAGTCACTTCTTGTTTAGTTTCTGGTTTTGGGTCCGATGGGCAGCAGGGCAGCTCAGTTATTTATGCAGATAAAATGTAAAGTAGTGCAGAGAGTTTAAACATGAAGTGTGATCCTCTGAGCATTAGGAGATCTCTGTGCTGCAGGAGTACGTGTTGGGTTGGCAGACGAAGCCTAAAATAAGTTCTCGGAGATCAATCATCTCTGCAGTGAAAACAGTCGTCCCCGATGAGCCTAAATCAGAGCCAGGGTCTGCAGTCTAATCTGGATCTGTTTGATATGAAAGAGTTTGAGAAGTCTTGGTCTGGGGCATCCACCAAATCCCACAAACATCCCGGTTTGAACCCCCCAGCTGCCCGGTCTGGGCTGCTGTGTCCCATGAAAGTTGTGCTGCCCGGAGCCAAACGACTCGTTCAAACAGAATACTTCCTCCTTGATCAAAGTGAACTCATCCCACTGGCCAAAAGACTGTGTTACATGCTGACCCATACGCTGATTAGAAAACACTTTCCCTCTTCTCAAGTCAGCTCCAGCTCGTCTCAGGGTGTTGACTTATGAAAGTGAATAAAGTCTGCTCTGATCTCAACACTTTACTCTTGGCCCCGACCAAAGGGTCACCAGAGTTTCTGTTTGAGTTCACTGACTGAACATGTATTGACACATCAAACTGTTTCAGACCTTCTATTTGAGCCTACACGTAACCTTTCCTTTTCTTTTTTAAATCTTTACCTAAAAAAACATTTACAATAAATGAATTCAGAGTCATATCCAGACTGTTTAATCTTGTATACAAGGAAAATGCTGGGCGAACTTCTGCTTACCTCCTCATCATGTTCCAAGGGTTAACACTTCATTTGGGGAAAACTGAATTACTTTGCTGTCTTGACTTGGAAAAATCTGCAGAGTAAATCATCCATCCATCTTTTATCTTCGGCTTATCGGGGGTCAGATCATGGTGGCAGCAAGCTAAGCAAATCGACCCAGATATCCCTCTCCCCAGAAACGTCTTCCGGCCTCTCTGAGGGGATACAGAGGCCTTCACAGGCCTGATGGGATATATTACCCCTTAAGCATCTCTGGGTCTACACCAGGGTCTCCTCCCAGTTGCACGTGCCTGAAAAACCTCCTGAGGAAGGCGTCCAGAAGGCATCCTAATCAGATGCCCATACCACCTCCTTTCAATGGGAGAGTAGGGTAGGGAGTAGCTGCTCTACTCAGAGCTCCCTCCGGATGTCCAAGCTCCTCATCTCTAAGGCTGAGCCCAGTCAACCTCCAGCAATTTGCATTTCAGACGCTCGTATCCACAATCTCATTCTGTAGGTCACTACTCAAAGCTCACCACCATAGGTGAGGGTTGGAACGTATATCGACTTCAGGCTCAGCTCCGTGTTCACCAAGATTGTCCGGTACAACTCCCGCATTTCTACTAAATGCCACACCAATCCACAATCTCAAGAACCATTTACCCTGACTCGTGAAGACATTGATAAATATTAATAAAATGTTAAACTGAGTTAAGACCAAAGCTGATCAGTCTGAGTTCACTTAGTCAATTCCTTGTACAGTTTTCCTGCAAACCACTCGAGCCTGCATGAACGTTAGTTGTTAAAACTTCTCAGACTGCAAACAGAAAGAGAAAAATCTTATCCCTGGCCCCGATATTAAAGTAGTTTAAATAAAATAATGCTTCAGCACATGAATGACCGAACAGTTAGGGGTCAGGGGCTGTAACTGCAGTTTCCAGTGGAAAGATGCTCAGCTAGTTTGAAACTGGTGTGAAGCAGACCTTTGAAAATGTAAAGAGCAAATATGTACGACTGAAAATAAAAGTCACATTAACCAGTAAGAAGAAATCTTTTTATACTCCATGGGATGCCAACAAGATGGCATTAAAACTTTTTGTTGGAGTTGATGAAAATCGCAAAGTAAAGAGTGAAACTCAAAGTTTGTATTCCCTTTTTTGTTAAAAAAAAAACCCAATGAAATGCATAAAAAATGTATACAAAGCATGCAGTTAACAATCCATTATTAAGGCTATAACTAGAACGTGTTGCCTGAGTTCTGAAATGGCTCCTAATCTGATACGTGCACCTGTCAGTGTTGATAAAGGACAGAGAGGTTTTTAACCACTGCTCCATCAGTATGTTGACTCTATTGAGTTTAATCTGAACTCCTGCTCACTCAGCTTGTCACTACACCAGGCCACAATCAATCGGACTGGTGTGCTGACTTTAGCCTGCAGTTTAGCCTGACTTTCCTTCCAAACAAAGAGACGGCTGTCAGTTTGGCTGCTGGGACAGAGTGACCAAAGCAAAGTCAATCAGCAGGCCGAGGGAGGAGTGGAGGGATGGATGGATGGATGGAGGAGTGGATGGATGGCTGATAGGGAGGCTATAGGTTTGGGCTCGTTGTTATTTGTTGTTGTTGTTGTGTATCAGGTGGCGGCGGCGCGGCATGGCTGCCAGGACCTGACCGCTGAACAGAGACGTCAGTCAGTGGACACTCAGAGCGATGGAGGACGGCTCGGAGGGACAGGACGGCAGACGACAGGATGGACTCTGACCTTCCCCCCATCCGTTTAATCCCTTCCCAAAATCAACACAGAGTGATTGTGTTTCACTGATGGTCTGTGCCCGAGAGCTTCGTATGGAGGAGCATCTTTGTCCTTCAGAGAGCAGAGAGAGAGAGACACAAACAGCACATGGAGACAGCAGATGGAGAGAGATACACAGATGGAGGGACCAGAAAATATTGTCTGATATATTTCTCATTGGGAATATAAACCGGACATTTAACCGGGTTCTGGAGAAAGTGTGTTAGTTTGAGGTGTTTGGTGGTTAAGCAGGTTAGAGTAGAAGAAGTGAAGGGTTAAACCTTTAGAAAGAAATCAATACAAAAGAACAAACGTCTGACTGGTGATTGGTGGGATGACGGATTCTACTGTAGAGATACGGTCTCTCCTGAATTCAAGATAAATTGAAAAGCGGCACCGATTAATCTGAGGTTAGCTGCTAGCTAACATCTGACTGTATCAAAATGGCGTCAAACACATGCTGAGTGGTAAAGAATTGCTTGTTTATATGAAAAAGTTTATTTTATTCATCCCAGTATGTTTAGACTTCTACGATGTGTTTATTGTAAATGCTCATCAGCACTTTGGTAAAAGACAAATCTCCCTGAGGGGACAGTGAATCGTACGACATCTCATCACATCAATGCAACGTCTTGTAAAGTAATGTAACTTAACGTGAGATAATGTAAAATGTACTTTAAAATAACCAAATGACCAAATGAACGTAACGTCTCATTTTCCAGTGGCAGGGTCCACATGTTTCTCCAAAGGTTAAACCTGGACAGTGTTTATCCTACGATGATCGTCACACTGGTTTTGGTTTTGTTTATCTTTCAAGAGATTAATAAAGATAATCTTTTGAACCACATGTTGGTGAAAAAGGTCAAGGCATCATTTGGGATTTAGTACCTGAACGGGTGCTTCAAATCTTTATCTACAGAAAGCTAATGTTAAAACATAAGTTCATTCAAATCTGGATGTTTGAAGTTATCATAAATTGGTCAAAATTTGCTTTCATGCAGTATTGGTGGAATTTAAAGTCCCTTTTTGTAGCTCGCTTTGGGTCGTCTCCTCACCTTTGCAAAAATTGGAACCTAACAGTAGTTTAATGGCGCACTCCCATGAGGCAAAGCTGTCCTGTACCGTGCTGAAGCACGATTGTCCCCCCTCCTCATTCCCCCGCTGGCCTGCACTCACACTGCTCCAGGACTAACCGGGCCTGAGCACGGTTACCTCTTGTACAGAACTTCATAATACAACACATGCATGGCTTTACGTTATTATGAAGCATGCTTACTTTACAAAACAGACGGACTGGAGAAAAAATGGTACGCTGTCGAGTCCGCGTCCGTCATGTTAGTCAGATACAGACTGAACACTCTGGGATTTCTCCATAATGAAGACTGTCCACGTTGTGTCCCTGTGCTTTACATTTACCTCAAAATGAATGCTAGCAAAGAGCTCACACCTGATTGAAACTTTAGACAAAGATCATTTTATTCATGTGTGTGCACGTAGATGAACGCTGAGATATTCTCATTTTTATGAGCCCAGTGTAAAGGTGTTTTGAAGGTTTAATATATCCCAAAATGTTAACAACCTTAAACTTAAAGGTTACAATGTGAGGTGTGCTCAAGCTTTGATGGGTTTGTTTTTGGATGTTGTAAACCTGTTTGTGTCTGTCTTCATGTTTCTTGATTTACAGCGCAGGTAACAACAAGTAAAGTATGAACACTTATTACTTTAAACACCCAAATGTTAGCTTCTGTTGCAAAAAGAACAAACGCTCTAGCTGACGAAGCTTTCTGTAATTCTAGTTCATTTAAAAGCTTTGATGTTCACAGTTATCTCTTTCAGAATGCGTGCGTTCAAAGGGTTAAATGGATAAAAGGACTTCTGTGACACTATTTATGAACACTAAAACACACAAAGACACTGGGAGGCTCGATGTGACCACTGTCTATGAACACAAAATAAAAACAGACAAAACAGCGTTATCCTTCTTAATCTGACGGGGGGAGCAGATGTGACTGACAGTAGACCCTCTCCGGGGCAGAGTCTCTGAAGCCCGATCCTGTCTCCCTCCACGATCTGCACGGTCTGTGGCCCTGCTCGCTCCAGGCTTGGTGGGCCAGGTCCTAATGGGATCCAGATCTGGGTGAGTGTCACAGAGGAATTTAACAGAGGAGGGGAAACCGAGCCGGCCGGCTTCATCTGCTGCCAAATCCTGCAGCTCAGCAGAGCCGAGTCAGCAGAACCCGGTCCAAACCCAGGCCTGGTTCTGCGGCACGGGGTGGTCCTGGTTGATCAGAATCTTTCCCTGGCCTCAGATCAGTTAGATTATGAACCACACCCACAACTCGATCTCGACTCACATGAGGGACTGACCCCGGTCCTTGTAACCCTTTAAGATCAGACCTGTAGCTGAGGAGGGGTGTGTTTTTAAACAGCTTCAGTCTTTATTCTCTTTGCAGCTGAAGGTTAAGACTTCCATCGTAAGTGTTTGTTGATAACATTATAATATGCTGAACACTGTAAAACATGTTGGACACAGAGGCTGCAGGGGATCAGGCAATCAGGCGCTGAAATCTTGATCTTCAAATCTCCTTTAGTTTATACAGAAGCATTTCAAAGTAGAAATGACATCACGATACGAAGAAACAAAGTCCAGGAACTATAGGCCTGATTCACAAAAGGATTACATGTTTTTTTGTGCCCACTAAACCGAAACCAACGTGTAATTCACAAAGGGTTAAATGCGCCTCTAACTGTGCTACAGAGTAAACAGCGTCTGAGTGCTGGTGCTGTTTGCTGCAATTACGGGGAGTTGTTTGCTTTGTGGATTAGACCCTGAGACGGAGCAGATAGTGGGAGCAAATCAAACGCAACTTTTGGTGCCGTTAGCGGCCACAATCTATTCTTAGTGAATTCCCCCTGTACTTACATATGAAAAACATAAAGACAGCGTTTCTCTCTGCTCAGAAAAAAATGAGAGTATTTAAAAGAGTAAAAAATATCATTAAAGTTCAAATAACTTCAGATGTTTTGAGAAATATATTATAAGTAAGAAGTAAGTAAAGTTTATTTATAGAGCAGCTTTCAAGAGCAGAACATGACCAAAAGCAGAGACATTAAAAACAGACAGTGACATCCAATCAGACGCAGACAGATCAAAGTCTGAACAGACGGGTCTTTAACTGCTTTTTTAAAATGTCCACAGACTTCACAGCTCTCAGCTCCGGAGGGAGACGGTTCCAAAGTTTAGGTGCCGTAACCTGAAAGGCTAAAGTTCATGTTTCTACATTCAGATGAGTTTTTAATGAATATGTTTTTTATGTTTGAAGCAAAATCTGATAAATGACAGGTCGTCTGTTCTCCTGTCCTGAAAGGCTTTTTTTTAAGATGTAGATTTTTGACCTTTGTCTTTTTTTGATGCATTGGACAGAAGATAAGAGATGCAGTATGGGACATGCAACGAGGGGTGGAAGTCTGCATATGGATCATGCACTGTATCCATAAGGTGAACCATTTCCCCTGTATCACTTATGTTAATGGTTTACTCACTAACAGAACCTTGCTCCATTGGTTTAGAGATTACAGTATAAGGATATGACAAATTTTAAAATACTCCAAAAAAAGAGAGTGAAAGTGATCCAAAACACCGGAGTCTGCACAGACGAGCTGATGTTTGTTGCAGAGATCAAAATCTCATTCATGCAGTGAAACAGATTTTTCTCCCACTGATAGAATCGTCAGAAGGTCAGACGGCAGCGAGGCACAGAGCTGTTGTTTCGTCTAACCAAGAGGACACTCACATTTTCTCCAACACAAAACGTCTGTCACTAATCCTCTCTATGCACATAAAAGCAACACTCCTCCTCCTCCTCCTCCTCCTCCTCCTCCTCCTCCTCTCTCAGGGCTGCTGACAGGCATGCTGGGAGACGTAGTGAGTAGAGTACGAGGCAGTTTGAGCCTCACAAAATCCTCCTGATGATAAAAGTTCTGAACAGCACCGAGTGACGACACGAGCACAGTTTAAAATCAGCTCTTGTTAACTTTGTAGTGTTCACATCCCGCTTCCATCAACCACATGAATTATGCTGACTGAAACAAGCGTCTTGTAGGAGAAATAAGAGGACTTAGACAAACTGTGACATGAAATCAGATTATTTTTTGGAGGATACACTTAGCTAATTACTTTCCCTCCAGTTTCCAAAGAGTGGATGTGGTGTAATTCTGCTGCTGATTAGATGTCTTTCACTTTTTTGGGGGCAAATTCCCGCCAGTCGTCAAGCTGTAACTGTGACGAGATGACGACAACTACACGACACAGGGCGGGAGAAAACATGGCAGCCGTCAGAGTCTGAGGTTTAGTTACAGGAAGGAAACCAGGAACACTTCCTACTCTGCCCGACACATTCTCATTTTAAAATACTTGTAGTCGTTCTGTCACCTTTAAGCCGACCGCAGCTTCACCACAGAGCAGGGAGACATGCGCAGGGTTCACTGACATCTCAGAGTGTTTGAGGAAATACAGCTCTACAGGAAGCTGTCAGAGAGGAACACGTCAGAAGAACGTAAATATACAACCACACACATACAAAGTGAACTGAACTAAACTGCAGAAATCTGGTTAGTTATCGATCTGTGCTTTTAAATATCTTCATCGTGAGGCAGCCGTACTGGAACTGGAGCGTTATTGGTTCAAGTCCTGGTATGGACCTGGGCTATGTACCCTAGAACCCTGTGTACTATGTAAGGGGCATCCTTCTGAGGGTAGCATTTCAAAAGCTCCTTCTTTCACCGGTATAAGAAGGAGGAGCACCGGATAATCATTCGCCTGGAAACAGAAATTAAACCAAACTCAACACGACCTTCGAAGCTTCCATCCAAACGTGCAGCGTGAGATTCACCAATCAAAATGTAGAACATCACAGACAGACGATAAGACAAAGAAAATGTCTGCAAAAGAGTACCACAGTACGGTGGCCGACAAGGTCAAACGCTCGACAACAGCCAGAACGACTTGCATTAAGATAAAAACTAAAGCGGCTTTGGAAACGATGCAAATTTGAAAGCCGTTGCAAAAGTTCAAAAACGAATGCAACGACTGAAACGCGCTGAAAACAAATAAAAAAACAAACGTGCTGCAAAAAGCTGAAACAACAGCAATTAATAAAAAACAAACACAGAAATGATAACAAATCAAAAACATGTGTGTGTGTACGTGCGTGTGTGTGTGTGTGTGTGTGTGTGTGCACTTCTCTCTCTGTTTAATGATAAAGGTGTTCCTGCTGATCGTCCTCCATCCATCACTTTAATACTGCGAGCTCTGTGATATTAATGCAAAGATTAAACAGGTTTAATATGCTAACAGTTCAGAAGAATGATGATGATGAAGTGTGTTAATATCGCCACGAAGAACCCAGAGAGGGGGAACCCAGGACACGTAATGGATCACAGAGCAGGGTGTGTGTTTGTGTTTATTCAGAAACAACTCAACGTGTACGTAGAGCAGAAGGTTTGATATACTGTACTAGGTTTGTTTTTATTCGTCTGAACATGTTTAGTCAGTATCAGACTTCATCTTCTTCTTCTCTGTTTCTGCAGTTAATCATGTTCTGAACGCTCTTTGTCCGGCACTGTTAAAGAGCTGAACATGTGATCCTGAGCGTGTGTGTGTGTGTGTGTGTGTGTGTGTATCTCCTCCTCACTACAGAGCCTCTTAATAAAGCATCAGTTAAAAAGTGAATGGATCAATTAGGCAATTTATGCTGCTAATCTCTGGCAGCGCCCACCTTTTTGAAGCCGCCAACAAAGTGACTGAAAACATTGTTAATGCATCCAAAAAATAAAAGGGGTTGCTTCTGCCTCGCGCTCCCCGGTGATTTGTAATAATTTGCTTCTCATTGAGGAGATGGAAGGCAGCCGGGGCTCTCCGGCGCTGGCAGTCGGCATGAAAGCACTTCGCCACCAACTTTTCCCCCAAATATCTCCTCTCTGGAATCGGCTAAATGGCTATTAGGCCGGAGCGGCTGCCAACACGCTCCATAATCACAAGGAAGGAGAGGTGCGAGTCTGGATGGGCTCTGAGTGTGACAGCTGTGTGTATTTGCTTTGGCACGTGCGCTCTGTGTGTGTGTGTGTGTGTGTGTGTGTGTGTGTGCGTGTGTGTGTGTGTGTGTGTGTGTGTAGCAGCCATTAGACTGTAATCTGAGGGCTCTGTGGGGAGGCGAGCCATACGTGCTGCAGAATGTGAAATGAGAGGAAAATGTGCCATATTTGTGCAGTTCACTTCTATATTTGAAGGCATGCACAGGGAGAGAAGTATCTTGAGCAGGATCAGGGTTAAAAACACAACAAAGGAAAATGTTTTCTATAAATACCAGCATCAAATATCTGGCATTAAATACGAGCTGGAGAGGATATTCAAACATTCTCAGTGTCCGTGTTATAAGGCTGCTTGACACATATTCACAGACAGTTTTGGATGAGGTTCATTTGAAGTCACACACTGACTCTGCTCCCTTTAGACGGACTTTAATGTTTTATGTTAAGTGTTTCAGAATCTTTATGTTGATGATTATCGTGTGTTTGGACTGATGAAGGGCTTTAATTGGACGTTCTGCTGCTGAGGAGGTTTCTCCTCTTTAACTCTGTGTGTGCAAGCAGACTCTTAACAAGCAGTGTGTGTGTGTGTGTGTGGGTGTGCACGTGTGTGTGTATGTATAAAGTGGAGCGGCCTGTTGAGCATGTGGGCAAACATTAAAGCTCTGCATTCAAAGTTATTTTTTCCACACGTGATTATTAAAACCCTGTGCCAGTGTGTCTGTGTGTGTGTGTGGGTGTGTGTGTGTGTGTGTCCATGAGTGTGCCCATATGTGGCCCTGGACGGGCCCCTGTGAGAGCTCCCATGTGTGTGCAACAAACGGCGTGTAAAAGTGTGTGTGTTTGTGCAGAACATGTTCCTCTCTTTTCAATCAGGACTTTATGCACGCATACACGCACACAGAAAACCGTTCACAGGTCTAGGCATTGACTATCTTTACGTTCATGAATAAAAGTGAACACTGAAGGCTTCAGACAAACAGAAAAAGGTCAACTTCATAAAAAAGTGGAACCATATTTTCCTGTTTGAACACTCGGAGCGTTCAGCAGTCACATAAACTCCTCTGACACCTCACACTATCAGCCCTGAAACATCTCTCTGATTGGCTGAGGACAGGGATCCTGAGATTTTAACTTGAAACACCTCTCCACGGATAAATCTGCGTTTTGACATGGACTCAATTATCGAGGGGGAGCTAATCCCGGAGACCTTTTTAACCCGGGATGTTCCACGGGGGCCAGGAATAACCGCACCGCCGAGCTCTGAAATCAAAGACAGGTAATTAAAATCATAATGGTCCTGGTTAAGATGATTATCGTCGGGGCTCCAGATAAGGAAACCTCCAGCAGATTTCCGCCCTTTTGAAATATTTATGGAGCAGGATTAGTCCGCGGGGCCACAGCCGCGTTAAAAGGTTTAAGAATTCAGATCAAGAGATGGAAATAAGCATCTTAACACGGGAGGAGGGAAAACGAGCGGGGAAGTGATGAAGAGACGAAAGCAGGAGTGACCGAGTGTGTGTGTTTCAATGTGTTTGAGTGTGTGTGTGCATGTGTGTGTGCAGAGGAGCCAGGTGTGTGTCCCTAAGGCCAGGGCTCAGGTTTGAAGAGGCAGAGGAGTCTGTAGGGCAGAGATCTGATGATAATCGTGCAGGAGGGGTTTACAGACACACACACAAACACACACACACACACACACACACACACACACACACACACACACACACACACACACACACACACACACACACACACGCACACCAGCATTTGTAGTATAATTCACTGTTATATTTTACAATTAAAGACGAGTGTATGGTTCTAAATGCACAAAGAGATACTGTATAACAGCGAGTAAAGACCAGAGACTCAGGATGTATTTTAGAGATCTTTGTTTACAGATGAACCATAGGCAGGGTTGAATTTTAAGGTCAGGGGTGGCAGAGCGATGTTTGTTTGTGTCCGTGTTCAGTGTAGCTGTGAGAACGTCTTTATGATCGTCACACAGCTCCATGAGTTTACTTGTTTCACTATCTGTAAAATCCAACCGGCGACGTCCAGTGTTGAAAAATGAAGCCAACATGGAAGCGTAAAAAACTGCAGTTCCACTTGAGGCTGGCTCCAAAAGCCCCTGATGACACATACACACCTATGTTAAAATGTTCTTTTCTCACAGCAGAAATCAACATGTTTACAGCCTGGTACAAAAACAGGTTTTTATTCTGAATAGTTCATGACTCATCCGACTCACCGGTTTGATTTTATGACGATAAAAGTTCTGCGTACTGAGCGGCCTGACTTTTATGACTGCAAGAGGGCACGTTGTAGCTGTTTGTCAGGAGGTAACTGTGATTGTTGGGCTTCAAAATTCCCCCTCAGTAACCAGTGAGTGACGTCCATGTTTTATACAGTCAATGTTAAATTATCTATTTTCTGCTGGTCTGCAGTAACCATATCTTCTGTAGATATTTGGATGGTAGACGTGTTGCTCGGTAACAGGAGCAAATACAAACGTGGACTCACGTCATTAAGACGCAGCAGCAGTTTGGTGCACTCTGTGTAAATTTGAGTCAAGAATTTGGTCGTAAATAAGTAGGATGTAGGAGAAAAGACCTATTTTTTCATGCCCAGCTGGTGCACTGAGCTGCAGGAGAACATCCTGCTGCTGACGTGTTACTGTCTGATAGAAACAGAGTGTGTGCGTGTATGATTCACACAGAAACTGACTGCAAACTGACGGCTGTGTTTTTGTGGAGCGATCGCCACCAAAAGAGCCAGTGAGAGTATTTTAACACCTACCTCAGGCCTGTCTGATCTCAGCCCTCCCCCCTCCCCACCGGTCCTCCACAGGCCTCTGGTGGTTTCAGTCTCCATCTGGGCCTGATGCCAGATCCCTCGCAGGCCTGATGGAGTGAGGCCGCACTCACCCTGAAACCATCCCTCCTGATCTGCACCGGTCTGCAGGGAGGTGGGATGGAAATAGAAGGGATGAGGGGAACCTAAATGCACAGAGGAGGAGCTCAGAGGGACAGTTGTCTTTGACGTTATAGATCACCTCCATGATGCACCAGAATCTGTCAATCAAAGCCGGTAGTTGCTCTGCATCCTCTGAGGGGAGATGAGCAGTTTGACTTTCAGCTCCATCTCTGATTCATGCCAAACAGAATCTGAAATCTGTCGGTATGGCTTGATCCTGTGAAGTACATTTAAGGACCATGATTAGTTCTTGGATACTTGCAGCTGATTTTACATCTTAAACCACAGAGAAGAAACCAATCAGAGCAAAGTCTTAGTCTGTTTCTGATGCAGTCAGACAGAGAGAGGAGTCTTTATGGTCTCTGAGTCTGTTTCTGATGTAGTCAGACAGAGAGAGGAGTCTTTATGGTCACTGAGTCTGTTTCTGATGTAGTCAGACAGAGAGAGGAGTCTTTTTAAGAACTGTCCAAAGTCCTCTGAGTTCTGCTCGTCCCCTCTCCTCCTGCAGCCCAGATGTGATCTCAGCTGGATGTGACCATCAACGACCCACACTGTCTCCATGTGACACACAATGCATTTTCATGCCAAGACCCTGGCCCTGTCACCACACACGCACGCACGCACGCACGCACGCACACACGCACACACGCACACACACACAGACACACACGGTGGTCTGGGGTCACCTCCTTCCTGCAGCGGTCAGGTTCCAGATGGGTTATATTTCATCCAGACCTGCTTCTCATCATCTGAGGACAGCAGCATCCTACAGCTGACAAGAAGTGTGTGTGTGTGTGTGTGTGTGTGTGTGTGTGTGTGTGTGTGTGTGTGTGTGTGTGTGTGTGTGTGTGTGTGTGTTTAACAAAGGAAGAGTTCTTCGAGGGGCCCACATGTTTGTTCCAAGTCTTTTTTTCTCTCATAAAGTTAAATTGAAGAGAAGATAAAGGGTAATTTAAGATTTTGCGTTTTATAGAAATGTTTCTAGTTACCTGTCCGGAGGCCCCAGGAGGCACATTCACAAGCAGCTTACACACACCTCTTTAAAAAAATGTGAAGTGTAACATGAAATAAAAAACATACATTTAAACTCTGTAATGGGGATTCAAGGACAGCTGATGTGTTCATCACTCGTCTAGATATCTCACCTGAACAGAAGCATCCCTTCCTCGTTCATTCCTTTTCATCCTCCTCTGTGTTTCTCATTACACTCCGTCTCCTCTGGTTCCAGATGGCGCGGCGTCTTGCAGCCATAATTCGGTGGTAATCCCTGCTGCACATGCTGCCCTCGCTCCGCTAAACACTCGTCCTTTTGTCTCCTGGACTTCCTTCATCCGTTCCCCACAATCCTCGTTCTAGCAGCAACCTGCAGAGCTGAAGGGTTTCACCCTGCACGAGTCATGTGGGCAGGTCAGAGAGAGGCTTGTTGCGTGACATGCCTGCACGTTGTTACCTTATTTTTTAACACTGTTAACGTAAAGATGAGATGGAGTCAACAGATGTACGGGTCGACTGTGGAAGTGGAGAGTCTGAACTGTAAGGGCTCTGTCTTTAGACCCAGCAGAGAGTCTCTAAAGGGTTAAAGTCCGACTCTGACAGGTGGAGAACACAAGGTGGTTGACTATGAACTATGACTTTTTGTGACTGTGGGATCTGATCATTAGGGGGCAGAAGCAGTGCATCATGAGAGTCTGTAGGTCCAGCTGTTTGTCACTTAAGTCCTCTCCTGTATATAGCTGCTGTTTATCAGACTCCCTCAGTGGTAGATTTCTTTACAAGCCAGAGAAAAATAACAAGTTTGAGGCCAGAGAAAGTATTTTGTAAGCAAATATTTCTGAACAAATGATGCTCGGCGTGTCATGGGTGTATTTACGACGAGGCTGTGTGGCTCTAATTAAAAATGTGAAAGGGTTAGCAGCCCGCCGCTCGCTGCCAGCTCCTGGCAGCTCTCCTGTCAGGCAGCCAGCTGTTTAGTCCTGCCCTGAATTATTGCCAGACCCACCGCCAGGCATTGTGGGATTGGCAGGGCCGGGCGGGCGGAGAGCTATTGTGTTCAGGCACTGAAGGAGAGAGAGAGAGAGAGAGGAAGATGGAAGAGGAAGCTTCCCCCTCCTCACTGACACAGACAGACTGAGCTGCTGCTAATGTGCAGAGAACAATCCCACAAACTTTAGTCACAATGAATTCATTTCTCTGTGAGTCCAGAGCTGCATTTACATCCTGTGTGCATTCACGAAAGATTTTTAAGGACTGACTGCTCAAATCATGATTGTGTTCTCCGTTATCTCTGTTATGATTTAAGGCAAAGTGGTTGGTCAATCTCATTATCATAACGAGTACATGTTCAAATGTGACTATTTATTGTTAAAGAGATCTCTTACCTTCTTATCAGGGCTGTCAGCATTAACTAGTTAATTGCGCCGAGGTCTGAAATGAATGCATTCATGTTTTTTAATCGAGTATTTCACTTCATAAGAACTCATCATAGAGTCATCATTTTAATCTACACTGTAAAAAAAGGTAAAAGCAACAAGTTTGAATCTTCATTTTATAGAATGATGTTGTGTCTAACGCCTCCTGCAGACTGTGCCATCTTAGCAATACGTTACGTTACTGTGTGTGGTGGTATCTGTATCTGCACAGACCCTGACTCTGTCTGTATGTTCGGGGTTTTAGGGAGGGTCTGAGTTAAAACAGGTGGAAGGGCAGAGATAAACAGGGAAACCTCCGCTGATGGTGCTTTCACACTTGCAGAAAACTCCTGAAAAACTCTTTCCAGGAGGAGCTGTATACGTGAACGCAAACAGACTAATTGTCTTTTCGGACTTCAGCCGGAGTTTCTCCTCCAGCCTCCTCGTATTTATTCTGCAGCAAGTCAGAGTGAGCTGATGTGAGAACGCTGCAGGATATAATCAGGAGAATTCCCCTTGAGCCAATGAGAGGGGGGGTGAAGATTATATCCTGTGACTGCTGCACGGTGCATAGAGTGTTTGCATGCAACCGCTACAATTTTCGTGCACGTAATTAACCTGCTGCTTTATGTTTTCTGTTCACCAGTATGTTGTTCTCCGCTCTTTTGTTTACATTTTGATTCCGTCAAACTACACATAGCATTGATATAAAGGAAAATATTCTCATTATAGCGTCGTATAGTGGACTCTGTTGCTTCGAACGCTACTTCTGCATCGTTTTTTTACGTCACGTCTTACCTCGGGAGACCTGACAGGGATAGTATCCCGCTGTGAGGAGCATGTGTGAACAACCAGGTCAGAAGAATATCCGGAGCAGTCCTCCTGAAATGATTTAGAAACTTTCAGGAGTGCATGTGTGAAAACGGCTTGTGTTTTAGATGTGTCAGTGGACGTGTGTCTCTGTGACTCTCCTGACGTCTGCTGTTTGTGATCAGTTACATCCTCCATGATCTTCCTACTGTAACAGGCCTCCTCCTCCTGCTCCTCCTCCTCCTCCTCCTCCTCGTCCTCGTCCTCCTCCTCCTCCTCACTCTAACCTCCCCGGGTCTGAACCTCCTCCTCCTCTCTGATCATCCTGTGTCCTCCGCCCTGTGTCTCTTTACTTTGTTTGTGTATAATTCATCAATGGTGCAAAGCATACAGACCCACAATGCATCACACCCAGATGAGCTCTCCCCATGCCCCCCCACCCAGACTGTTCAGCTCTGTGTGTTCCTCGAATTTCAGACTCAAATTTTGTGTTGCTGAAAAACAAGAAAAAAAAGAGGAAGCTAAAAGTGACTCTGACAACAGTGAGAGACAACAAAGACCTGCTCCCCTCCTCCTCCTCCTCCTCGTCCTGCTTCTTCTCCTTCCTCCTCTACTCTCATCGTGTTCCTCTAAAAGCGACGTATTTGTTTGTTCTCTTTTTGTTTTGCTCCTGAGACGTTCTCTTTCCCCCCTCTCTCTCCCCCTGTTCCTCCGTATGCTTGCTCGCCCTCGTCTTTTTGTTTTCCTCCTCTCGTGGGCCAAAAGCTCATAATCATTTCAAAGGTCCTTTAAATATATAATAAGAGCTCTGCATTGTGATAAACAACGTGTCACAGGGAGAACATCAACACGGCACACACACACACACACACACACACACACACACACACACACTGCCGGCTGTGTCACCTGTGTGCTTCTTCGTGTGTGTGTTTCACTTCTGTCCTTCTGTTTGAGGCTGTATGGAGGGGTGGTGAGTGTGTGTACGAGTGTGATATCGTCCAATCAGAGCAGATAACAGAGAGAAAAATGGCAGCACACACACACACACACACACACACACACACACACACACACACACAGACACACACACACACACACACACACACACACACACACACACACACACACACACACACACACACACACACAAACACACACAGTTTTAAATGTTTTATCTTAAAGCTCACACATTATTTATAAAATGATTTTATGAAATGTGCTGAACTTCAGAACTCCGACATCAGTGTGACACAGCGAGCCGTCCAATCAGAGGACAAAGATCATTGAGAGTATCTGAAGTCCTCTCTCTCTCTCTCTCTCTTTCTGTGAGACGATCACAAACTGGGAAAACAAGACAACAACAGGTTTTACAGATGTAGCAGAAACTCCCCGTAAGTCTCTTCAGCTTTGTTTGAATGTTCTGAACCGTCAAAACGGAGGGTTTTATTCTGGAAATAAACCCGATGTTTTGATGTTGTTTCGGTATCTGACCTCCCGTCCCGCTCAATCTTTTCTGTTGTAAATTGAGGCGCCATTCTCCGGCATCCAGTAAAAATAGAAGTCTTGAGTATCTGCTGCAGAGGTCTCTGGACTGACGGAGCGGAGACGCAGCGGCGCGGAGCCAGTGGAAACACACACTTTGAATAAAGTAAAAACCTATCAGGTCCGGAGACGGACCGAACACGCATCTGGTGGAATTTAGGCTTTAGGTGTTGTCCTCAGTAAATGTAACAAAGATCATCTCAGCCATGAATAAATAAAGTTGATCGTCTGATCAAAGAGGACAGCATTCAGAATTTGACTCTCATCAGGAGAACGTTTGATTTCTTCTTTTTTTACAGTGAAGAATGGTAAAAGATGTAAATAATCTTCACTGGTTATGTTCGATGTAAATATATGTTCCAGGGTTTTTTATCTGCTTTAACTCCTTTTCTCATTATATTGCAAAGAGAAGCTGCTACCCGTCATCTGCAGCCTGCAGAGTTCAGCTGCCTGCTGGGTGTCAGCCTCCGTCTAAATGTTCAGCTTTGCTCTGACTAATATTCAGAAGCTTCCTGACTCTGTTTGCATGTAAACACGCTGCAGAGGAGCAGCTTTGCTCGCCACAAAGATGCTGTTTGGAGGAAACGGAGAAGCTCACCCCTGGCACTGCTTCTCCACATAAATCTTTTAGCATGTGCCTCTTGGCTAAATGACTTTGTAGAGACAAAATTTAACCTCCATCCCGCCCTGCAAGCTGTGAGGGGGAGCGAGAGAGAGATCGACAGCGGCAGAGATACAAACAGAGGAGAATCTAAAGTGAAGGGAGATGTTTGTGTGGAGTAAAAAGAGAGAAAACACTCCTTTTAGTGGATTTCTGGTTGTAAAAATGGAAACACTACACAACTGTTAACATTCCCTGCGGGGGAAACACGGAGCGCGTCGCCTTTCTGAGCAGGAAATCACTTTATTACTGAAAAGAAAAGCTCGGTGCCGTTTTACAGGCCAGAGAGAAAAGTGATTCAACATGTTATCATTTCCTGCATTGCAACATGTTCACACTTAAATAACAAAACTATTTCATCCACTGAATGAAGGCGACGTGTGTTCTGTTCCAGGTGAGACTGCAGCTGTGGTCAGATTTCCTTCAATGTCTGAACATTCAGTTTCTGATGGACTCAAGAGTTTTATAAAGTATGATGATGAAGTTGAAGGTTTTCTGACCCCTCCTCCCAAAAAAAGGTCAATGCCATTCAATCAATCAGTCAAATACCCGAGTATAAGTTTTCCCTGCTCATAAGAATGTAAACATATTACTAAAAACATCTCTAATCCGAAGTTCATGTTCAGTTTAGTTTGAACTTTAATAAGACCTTATAGCCTCTGATATATCACAAAAGGCTGCATTTGCATCGTAAGTATAAGAATCCTGCTGCTTGCTGCCTCATGGTCAGATTCCTCAGCATCCGTTGGGCACACGGCTGCGTCTGCGCTGTGTGCACCGCGTGCCCTACTCTACTGGAAGTGTTTCTAAAGGGCGGCCGTGAGCTGCTTCATTTGTTCGTTGACAGGAGAACTACAAGATAATAAGTGGGACTTTGGTGAGCGGGTTGTTATCATGCAGGAACTCCTTCAGCATGAGAGAAGACCCCTCCGCTTCATGTCGGGGTTCCATTTCACTGTAACAACCTGTTATCCAGGGCGCAGGTGGCCTAGCGGTTAGGTTGTGCTTGGATTGTTCTCCAAGCAAGCTCAGCTTCTTTCCTGCATGTCACTCCACACTCTCTCTCCATACTCTGTCCGCTTCTAAATGAAGACAAAAGCCCAAAAATACATCTTTAAAAAACAGCCTGATATCCCTCACAGAACCTGTTTACCTTCTGTGAGACGACATAACGTCAGCATTCAACCACTTCTAGGCGTGTAGAGTATGTTCCCCACAAAGAGAGAGAGATCGTTTTCCCAACTAAGAGCACCTAAAGTCTCCCAGGACTGTAAGGACTGAGCTGTGCATCGTTTATTTGATACGTTGACTCATTTCTTGATTCATGACCATCACACAGCCTGCACGTGAACCAGTGACCAAGACTATGGAGAGCACACACACACACACACACACACACACACACACACACACACACACACACACACACGCACACACACATGCGCACACACACACACACACACACACACACACACACACACACACACACACACACACTCTGTGATGGACTCTGACATCTCATCTCTGATTTGCAGTTATGTTTCGTGCATCCAAAGCAGAGACGTAGCTTTTTTTTTCTTTCATAATTCATCCTTTTGGTCTTTATTGTGTCATTTCCTGCTCGCTGCCTGTCAGCAGAAGAGAAGAGAAGAAGAAGAAAAGCAGGTGGAGGATATCTGCCTTCATCTTTAATCCTGTCTTAAAGAGAGAAGAAAGAATCTGAGCTCAGATTCATCACGATGTGAGGAAACAAAAGGATTCTGTCTGAACCACACCCCCATCATCTGCACACATCTCTGCACGCCAGTTCATTTGAAAGTGTTCACACGTTCAGTTTCTATCAGACAGGTTTTTAAATTCTGAGATTATCCACTCTGCTTTTTGATGTCTGTCAATAATTCTCTGTTTCTGTTACTTAAACTAGCTCAAATGTCCACAGACTACAGGTGTGATGAGTTGATATTTATTAGGGTAACTACAATCAACCTGACAGTAATGAGGCAGTGACTGTGATTGTCTTTAAGATATGGAGGATTCTCTCTAGTATCTGACAGGTGGGGAGTGAGTCTTTGCCCCGAGTAAGGGAGCTGAAGTATCTCGAGGTCGTGTTCACGAGTGAGGGTAAGATGGACCGTGAGATCAATGGGCAGATTGGCTCAGCATCGGCAGTAATGCAGGAAGTCTGAAGCTGACTTGACATTGACACATCTGTGTGTTTACAGCATGCGGAGGTATTTGTCGTCTCAGGACTTCACAGAGTTTCCAGTGAAAGGTTTTAATTATTCTCTGACTTGAGTCTTGGCAGTCAGGGTGGAGATGCTGATTGAGGACCATAAATCTGAAGCAAAGAAGACGGGGACACACCCAGGGTCCCTGCAGACACCAAGCTGTCCTCATCCTCTGACACCATGGACTCTATGCAGTGCCAGCTCTGATGGGGACACGCTGCACTTAGTCCAGTCAACACACACACACACACACACACACACACACACACACACACACACACACACGATGTTTGAAAACTTTGCATGGAGAACACACAGGACATTCTTCTGCAAGCTGAAGCTGAAATCGTTTTAATACACACATGCATAAACAGGAGCTGTGTGGAGATGTCAGAGTGGGGCTGCTACACACTGCTACGCAGGGAGCTAACCAGAGCTGTTGGGGGTCTGTGCCTTGCTCAAGGGCACCTCTGCAGTACTTGGAAGGTGATCTGGCACCTCTCAAACTTCCAGTCTGCACCAGGACTTGAACCGGTGACCCATCAGTTCCCAACACAAGTCCCTACAGACTGAGCTTCTACCGCTCCAAAATCCTTCAGACTCTGTCTCTCACCACGTCTACAACAATAACACACTGATTTATCTTCCACTCAGAAAGTGAAGCTAATTTTTCCCATGTTTCTTGCACAAGTTTGACTGAATGCATGCTTGTTTGTGGTAATGCCTGTTAGTTAAAAACAACCTGAGAATGGGGCACCGGTGGCGTTGTGGTTGGTGCGCTTGCCCCATGTGGGCTGTGGGTCCTCCGGGCGGGTGGCCCAGGTTCGGGCCCTGCCTGTAGCTCCTTTCCCGCGTATTGTTCCCCTCTCTCTCTCTCTCTCTCCCTGGTTTCCAGCTCCCCACCCAAAAAACAAAACAATACCCTGAGAACATTTGTCCTGCTAGATTCATCAGAAAACCAAACTCCATCCAGTCAGTGTTCATATCATCCTACATGAATTCAGTCGTCTGACTCAATAATCGGGTCTAAATCGGCTGAAATCAAACAGTCCTGGCATCAGTCTATATTTATCAATCTATAACATGAAAGCACACAGGTACAGTAGCAGAGGGCAGACAGATCACACAGCTGATACTTCAGTAAAATGACTGTACAGTAATGTTTGGTGAAGCTTTATGTTTGGAGCTGAAGCAGGCAGTCATGTGACTCTAAACATTCAGTAAACGTTCAGTAAACACATACAGACGGACTGTAAAACCTCACTGTGCATCATGAGAGTGTGTCAGGAGGATTTCTTCCTCCTCAGCAGACGATGAAGCTTCTTCACTGAGCGTCTCACACACATTAGCATACTGATGAACTTTCACACTGTCTTAATTCTCAAATTAAACACCTGCCTCGTTCTGCAGCCGAGGTGTGTCTCTGAAATCTCTCTTTCTCTCTCCGTCTCTTTCTGAGTTCTTCCTAACTTTAACATCCTCCTCTCTAAGATTTTTTTAACCCCTCGTCGTCCTCACTACCACCTTAACGAACGAGGAGAAATGTCCCTCTTTTTGTCATTACCACTCCAAACATGTAGATCATGTGTGGATGAAACGTGTGCTGTATATAATATAAAGGTGTCAAACATCAATCAAAGGTCACAGGGTGCGTGGGGACAGCAGTAAACATCCAGTTCATGTCCCTGCAGCTACAGTAACATGTGTCTCTGTTATCTCTGTTTCTCTCTCTGACCTTTTCTTTAATTAGCTCAGATCCTACACACAGCAGACGGGTGTCATGGTTTCTACTCCATGCAGGGAGAGAGAGAGAGAGTGTACGCATGCAGGAGGATTGCACAGAGCGGAGGCTACGGAAGCTCAGAGGGACATAATGTGTTCAGACTGTTAAAGTCTGTCAGCTGGCTAAAATCAAAACGTAAAAGTGATCAGGGAATCTATGGAGTCAGATTGTGAACGGGGATTTTTGAAAAGAGCATTGGCACGGGTCAGAATTTGTGTTCTGTAGAATGGCCCATTATTAGCACAATCACCTGAGGAGGAATAGATGCAAATACTCTAGTTGTCATTGGCTCTTTTCTTGATGTATCGAAGCTCCGCCCACATTACGCCCTGTCTTTGAATTCACATTACCTTATTGTGTTGCAGAAGTGAGAGAGCACGGCCCAGTGGAGCTCCACATACACACAGTCAAACATGCACACACACACACACAGCGCTGTTCTCCTCTGCCGATCCCGTCTCGCCCCTATAGCGCCTTTGTTTCAACTTCTGAAAACTTCTGATACAGAGGGGGATCACTTTGTTCCCCCCATTACGCCTCCATGACATTCAGCAGCCTGAACAGGGCTTATGTTAACGACATTACTCTAGCAACATTTCACCACTCACACATCTATGCACGGATTGTTTTAAGCTAAAATACTTTTAACTCCCAAGGTGAAAAAATCAGTAAACAGAGGTTTAACTTCTCCAGCCACGGCTTCAGCTCTATTCAACACACACACATGTGCACAGCCAGCTGGATTACAGCAACAACAACCGCTTTACGGCAGCTATGGTGACTAAGTGAGAGCACATTACAAACACAGAACAGTCTGCAACACATGCAGCATGTCAGCAGGAGATGTGACGTCTTTGACGAACGAATAACATGCAGTGGAAGAAGTTTGGTGTTAAACTTGCATGTCATAGAAATACTAGTTTGATGCTGAACCACATTCACCACATGCGCTTAAAGAACGAGGACAAACCAGCAGAGGCCGACAACAGGCAGTCCCACTTTACATCATTTGCAAACCGTGTTAGCACACGTTGTTGTGATGAAACCAGAATGGAGAAGTTGCACTAGCTAATAACAAAAACAGTAACTGGAGAGATGCTCCCATTAAGTTTTGTGGAAGGAGAAAGTTTCTGCAAGCTGATGGCGTGCAAGCTACCATCACGGCTAACAGCTACGAGAGTGGAAAAGATGTGTGAGGAAAGAGCCGCAGAATTGAGGGCTGATTTGCATCGTGTCTACAGAGTGGCTTTACCCAGTGGCGATTCTAGAGCCTTTAGGGGCCCTAGGCAAAAATCAGTTGGGGGTCCCTCCAAACAACGTTCAGCAGGACAACGAGAATGAGTGCTGTCAGATGGGTCCCCCTTAGGGAGGTTTCCTACCATCATTGCAAAATTTGCACATTTTCGGCCGCTGCTTTGGGGCCCCCGTACTCGTCTGGGGCCCCAAGCAGTTTCCTGCCTTGCCTGTTGACAAGCAGCGTCTTTGGCTGTGCCTACAGACTCGAGGACAGCTGTCCCCATGGAGTCATATGTTCCCAACACTCGTCTTCTCATTCAGAACTGGGATCTGAAGACTGCTGACCTGCAGACACAGCACTGATGAGCAGCAGACAACCCGGAGCTTACTGCCTGACTTTTCTGTCAAAATGCAATTAGCCAGTAATAGCATACTTGTTCATAAGGTAATGACAGTACTCATATATGGAGCCGTACTTACACTAACATACCTCAGTGTTAAATCAAAAACATGAGGGTCAGCTGTGTGTCTGCAGAATGACTCTGTGAGAGATATGAGGGCACACACACTGAACCTTCAAAGATGTCTGAACATCCTCTCTCTGATTGTTTGTTTCAGACGTCTGCTGTCGTCTCATCCTCACGTCTCTCCTCTCCAGCTCTTCACTCACACTCCATCATTCACAAAACGACTCCCCCGACTCCAACAACACAGAGCCAGACTCCATAAAGCCGGAGACACCCTGCTATACAATATACATGTGTATGTTTTCTGCAGCGGGTTTTTTTGTTCTGGCCTTAAATCAGATGAACGGAGCGTCTTTAAAAAGGACGATATGTTAGAGAATAGAAAATAAACGTCAGCAGGGAGAGATGACAGATTCTGTGTGTCTGTGAACGCCTCATACAGGACGCCTGGCAGGCAGTAACGCTGTGAGCGAAGACAAACCTCATAAAGGAGCGGCGTGCGAGGGAGACGGGCGCCATCGCCTGCGGGGGACTAATGGCAGCCGAGAGGCAGCAAAGCCTGAAATAAGGAGATACTAAAATTTATGAAAAGAATCAGCCATCCAGCCTGATTACCAGAGGAGGAGGTGAGTGTGTGCGTGCGTGTGAGTGTGTGCACATGTGCGTGTGTGTGCCAGCAGAGGTGAGACACTTTTTCAGCACTACATCAAACCATCACACGCTCTCTCTCTCCTCTTCACTGGAACAAGAAGTTCTCACCTTCCGCTCTCAAACTCTCACACACTTTTAGAGGAACAGCAGCAGATTAGAGGACTCGTTGGCTTTGATTTCTGACTTATTTAGGAGGTTTATCAGTTTCGTCTTCTTGTCTCCTGTCATGGGTATGTTTAGCGTAGCTTAGCACAAAGATACAAAGCACGTATGAACTTATGATGTCATCAAAGGTAACACTAACATGTTGAAGCAGCTCTCAGAGTGTCTGGATCAAGTCTATAGAACTCCTTCAAACTGTTAGAAACGCATCCTGGATGATCTGTGCAGTTGACCTTTCTCAGGCCTTGATTTACGGTAATACCAGGTTTGGAAATTAGCACCCGTCGACCGCCGAATACGGGTGATTTTTTGCAGTGACGAGTGAATTTGCACAACCCGTGACGTTGGCGGGTAAATAAAAGTAACATAACAGAGTGCTTTGTGACAACAAACAGCGTTAAATGAATCCCCGGTCTCCTGCTTGTTCCGCTCTGACTTTAGGAGAAGAGTCAGGCAGTCGTTCATAAGGCCCACAAGTCTACGCTAATCGTAGCTCAGCTAAGACGTCTTCCACTCGATAATAAAGACATTCTACATCCGGGCTTTTATTGTGAAACAGCGATATCAGGATGTGGGGTATTATGAGCACTAGCAACTGAACACAGACTTCTGAAATACAAACACATGAGAGAAACAAAACGTGTTTGAGGATTACATCCAGATATACATGGAGGCTGCAGTGCAGATTTGAATATTACAAAGGATTGGACAATCAGCTTGAGCACTGTCCTCTCAAAGTGTCCTTCTAGCTTTAATCAAAGAAAAGCAGAGTAATGAACCCTTCTTTTGTACAGCTGCCAAATGTGTGCTTTATGACACTGTACAGAGTGGACGCTGCAGCCTGCAGCCACGAGAGCAACGCACAGTTTAATGGCGGCACTTGAACATGATCTGACCCGCTCGTTTGAACAGCAGTTACAGGCTGTTTGAGTAATCAGTCGATTAGTCTGAAACCATAACCGAGTATTTATGAAGCGGACGAGCTCCCAGCTCACCTCACAGTCACACTGAGGCTCTCTGTGTGTGTGTGTGTGTCTGTGTGTGTGTGTGTGTGTGTGTGTGTGTGTGTGTGTGTGTGTGTAGGTGTTTATGCATGAAATGCTGGTTCTATTCTGGGCTGTACACTGACGGAGGACAGTCAGATGTAGTCGGGGAGCACTGAATGATAATTTAAAGGTGCTCTGAGTGAGATTAATGACGTTAATCTGTGTGTGGGCGTTAATATGACGCCGATCAATACAACAGATTCTGACATTTGTGCCTTTCAAAAGTCACTTCCTGGCTGGTTACCCTCTTTCTGCAACCTGCATTTACTTAAATCTCAACAGTACATGTTGGTTCCTCACAAAGGCCGTGCTACTAGAAATAGGACAGGTGATTTACTCCATAACACCCGTAACAGCCTTCAGCCCGGCGAGGAGCCCTGAGAGCTTGTGATAGCCGAAAGAACAAGTAGTTTGGTTAAAAATGTAAAGCTTGTTCTAAAAAAAATACATTTGATTAGTGGTTATTCCTGCCTGAAGAAGATGCCAAGAGAGTGATTAGTAATCACACATTTACACATTATGTTTACATTTATAGTCGATGCTGTGACTCGCTGGAGGCGGTGCATGTGGCAGATCTGCAGGTATTGACATTTTCCGTGTGGGTAAAGTTTTTGCAACTTGAGCCATCAGTGATTCTCCTGACGTCCGTATGTTGCATCAGAAATGTTCGATCCAACCCCAACTTTAGAAAACAAACATTTTAAACGTTACTCTCCTGGCGTCCTGCACACAGACCGGACAAAGCATGAATTTAGACTTTTAACTGATGTGCATCATGACGTTGTTATTTCAGCCTGTTTATCATAAATAAATCAATAAATAAAGCGCTGTAATTAGCAGAGTTCAGCCGACTTTAGTGTGACTTATTAGAGAGACAGATGGAGAGGAGCTCCGCAGCTCGCCATCAGAGAAATCCTGATTCTGATCATCAGACTAGGACTTGCTGCTGATCCTGGATGGAGTTTGATTTCTGACATATCTGGAAGGACTTAGATTCACAGATTTCCTTTAACATATTTAGACACAGTTCGGGTCCAACATGCAGCAGTAAAGTCACGGATGTTTAATACCTTCTTGGTGGAGAGACTCTGCAGCTTTGGATACCACTGAGAAGTTCTTATCCACAGCTGGAGATTGAAATCGTACTTTCCTCACACTCACCTTGAATTCACCTCCAACCAACTTTTCTCAAAAACACTGAAAAACAGTGGAAGTGTTGAATCCAGTAAATAAGTTGTCACCCAGTTAACTGTGAGGATAATAGTGTCATATAAAAAAGTTGGTCCTCTTTGCTCACTTCCCACCCTGCCATTTTAAGTGTGCCATGAAATTATTGCCACCGCCGTCCTCTCCTTCCTCTCCCCTTCATCTGAGAGAATGTTTTCATAAAATGAAATAATAATGCCTGTTTGCTGCCGTCGAGGCTCCATAATGGGGCGGCAGCACGGAGAGAAAAGTGGGTGAATTAAACTTTAAGGAGGCGGCAGCGGAAATTTAGCGCTGTCTATTAAAACTCACATTTAAAGTAAAAACAGGAGGGAGGAGGGGAGGGGAAGGGGGAGGGGGGGTGTAAAGAAGAAGAAGAAAAAACAGGCAGAGGTTTGAAATAATGGGTTTGCAGGGTTCGCACTCTGGGTGCCAGTTTGGCGTCATTAAAGATGTCACATGCAGCCGACGGGTCCTTCAGAGTAATGCAAACTTCTGCAGCCTGTCTCCCCGCACTCACCCCCACTGCCTCCCCCCTGCTGCACCCCTGCCCCGCCTCCCCACCCGCCTCCCTCCCACTGATGTTAAAAGAAATCTTTATTGTCAGTCACATATTCTATTCACTTTGTTCACCTGCACTGACAACCTGAGCTGTGAGAGAGAAACAGGCGTACAGGTGAGTGTGTGTGTGTGTGTGTGTGTGTGTGTGTGTGTGTGTGTGTGTGTGTGTGTGTGTGTGTGTGTGTGTGTGTGTGTGTGTGTGTGTGTGTGTGTGTGTGTGTGTGTGTGTGTGTGTGTGTGTGTGTGTGGAGGATGCAGCAGGGTTTATATGTTTCTGTGTGTGCTGTATATTTGTGTGTGTGCAAAGTATCATACCCCCTCCCCACCCCACCCTCTTCATCTCCCCCGCTCTAGAAGTGGATCCTGAGTTTCTAAATGTTTCCTCATTAGCTGGAATCTGTTTGAAAGCTGCAGCTGTAACTGAGAGTTTCCTCCATCTCTCTCTCTCTCTCTCTCTCTCTCTCTCTCTCTCTCTCTCTCTCTCTCTCTCTCTCCCTCTCTCTCTCTCTCTCTCTCTCTCTCTCTCTCTCATTCCAAATGTCTGACAGGTTGGGAGGACGACAGGGGGGGAGAGGAGGGGAAGGGGTGGAGTGTTTGATTTGAGGAGTAGGGGGTGACTGAGGGGAGGATGTGGGAGGTGGACCTGGGTGATGTGAGGGGGGGGTGTCACCATCTTTGCGGAGTCTCTCCACCCTGAAAGCCTTCATGTGTCTCCTGTGTGACTGCACCGCCTCGACGGGAGAAGGATGACAGCGGCAGTAAATTATTTATCGGGCTGAGCTGCAGTGTTTGCGCCGCGCTCCTTCATTATACCTGATTGGCTCCGTAATGGGGAGGATGGTGTGAAGATGGCGGTCGGCTGCAGAGCGGCCTCCTGAAGCAGACGGAGAGTTTCTGATCGTCGTCGGTGTAATGGCAAGGAAGAGACCAAAGTCTGGACACTTCTCTTTGAGAGGAGAGCAGTGGTGTGGCGGCCGGCTGACTTTTTAACGATGGAGTCTGTGCTCGGTTGGTTAAACTGTCAGCAGCAGCAGACACAGTGCAGACGTACTTGTCAACACATTAACTGCTCCCGTATGTAAATGATTTCTCCGAGCTGAGCTGCACCAACATCAACAGTTTGAGGAGTTTTCCCTCTGAATAAATCTGCTTTGAAAATCCTCCTCACGCCTTGATAATAAACTACTTTGCTCTTAAAATGTAAGTGAGCGCTTTTTAAAGGCAAGCGTCAACAGAATCACAGTGAAGCAATGCTCTAAGTGCAGAATCCAAACTCATCAGGTCGTGATTGGCAGCTCGTCATTTGGAAAACTTCTCAGTAATTACCCTCCTGCAGGTGAGGCGGAGGATCTGTGGTGTGTTTATGGAGATGGAAGTATCAAAATCCACCGGGTGATGAGTTAAAAACTCACCTCACTCGGCTGTCTGCGACCCCCCCGACGCCGGGCTGATAACGTGGAGCTTCCTGGGAGTGATGGAGGAGATTTCAGACTTCACGTCACGAAGGCAAACTGAAAGTTTAGCATCTTTTTCTTATCTGCAGCTGTTTTTTTTCCCTCACTGGGGAGAGATAAGAGTTCATGCTCAGAAGGACTGATTATCTCCCAAATAAACAAATACGGACGGCCATGTCTATCAAGCCGTGACAACACCTCCACCTCCTACACGTCTTTATAAATTTAGTGCACAGAGTTTAGGAGAACTTTAAATGAAATGTACACTTTAAAAACACGCTTCTTTTATAGTCAGACACGTGTCACAGAGAGCATCAGAGCACCTGTGAAATTTAACGCAGGTTCACAGTCAGTCAGGGGATTCTCATTTACGTTAGGTTAATAAACCGAAAGAGAAACAATGACTGAATGATTAAATTCACATTAATGAGACTCATGTGAGTTTATGCATAAAGAGTTGATGTGGAAAATACTGAGACACTTAAATGCATCGAACAACAACTTTAAGAAAAATCAAACAAAGTGACCCACGGGCAGACTGCAGTGAAATGATTCCTCCAGCGAGGTTGCATGAATCAAAGGTAAACATAATGATGTCATCAACAAACGAGTTGGGTAAAAGTCTGTAGCTTACAGCTGCACAGTTGATCTGTACAAACACTTTCATTTGGATGCTTCTTTAATTATTATTTAATTACTTATTTTCAGGAGCGGGTAAAAAACTGAAGTTAAACAACATAAGAAGCAGGAAGTAAAGAAGCAGTACAATCATAATGCATCACCTCCTGAATTCTGTATCTGTGGGATGTCTCAGTTAGAGAAAATGAGGGCCACTATCAGCTTTTGAACCTGTCCCCCCCCCTCCAGTCTGGCTCTTGTCAGTTCTCTGGCAGCTCGACTCTCACTCAGCCTCGGTTCACGGTTAGAGAAATGTGACCGTCCATTTCCTCCACCTCTGTTCTGACCTCTCTCCGGATAATTTTCTCCTTCAGCGGTCAGCAGCAGTCGGGATGTGTCACTTAATTCAACCTGGACTGAATGGAAACGGGTTTGCACGACACGGGCGGCTGAACTGAACTCTCCTCTGGTGGATCTGAGGACGAAACACGAGACAGGGGGGGTCGATTCCATTTAAAGGACACCTCAGACATGGAGGAGGACACGATACAGACTACTGGAAGAGGCTTAAACACACTTCAGATCCACACCTGCATGCTGTATGTAGTTTAAATATAAATGTATAACCATCACTGAGAGGACCGCATGGATCTGAGACCAACATGGCTGCAAAGTGAAGCACCTATTAGAGTAGATTTGGAGTCTCTTGTGATCAGTAAACACTTTTTCTGCTGAGAAATTTGAGATTTCAATAATCCCTTGTGAAAGTTTTGATGTTGCGAATACTTCAACCAATCTCTGCACATTTTGCACAACCATCACAGAAACTCTTCTGCATATTTGGTATTGTTTGTTTACTGACACTTGAATGACTCTGCAGTGCTGCATGCTGGAGTCTTACTTGTTGGGATTTTCTCTCCTTCAGGCACTTTGCACCTTTGACTACATCGACTTCCTGGAGTCTCAACAGAAGAAATCCTTAACAATAAATCCAATACTTGATGCATTTTCTGCATTAGATGTAGTATTGGATCTTATCCATGTTTAGGTCTTGAAAACTGTTCGCCATCCATGTAGGCCCACAGCCTCTAAATAGTCAACAGACTCAACCCAAAACTTCAGGAAGTGGCTAACTTTCCACGTGCACAGTGCAAATTGAGCGTCTTGTCTAAGAAACCATTCCTGTGTGATGTCAGAGGCAATCCACCGTTTGTCTGGCAGACAACCATGGCCTCAAACTTGAAGGTGCCGACCCTCATCCCAACCGCTTCATACTCGGCTGAAAACCGTCCCAATGCCTGCTGGAGTTCCCAGACTGAAGAAGCCAACATCATCTGCAAAAAGTAGAGATTAAGTTCAGAGGTCCCCAAACTGGAAACCCTCCTCGCACTAGAGATGAAAATCACAAACAGAATCAGTGACAAGGGGCCACCCTGACGGAGGCCAGTGCAGACTGGTAACCACTTTGTAGGTTTATTGCATTGCTATGAGGGATGTGAACCATACAAAGGTGAAACACTCCTTAAATAGTCATTGTATGGAGATGGTTGAGACAGAAATCATTGGTCTCCTCTTTTGAATGAATGGAGAGCATCTCCCTCCAGTGCTGATATTTCAGGTTCTTGATGTGATGATCTCCGTCCTCACCTGCTGCCCCCCGTCTGTCAGGAAGTCACTGCAGCTCAGTCTGATTTTAACTTCTCAGAATGAATAGAGCCAATCACAAAAATAATCAGTACACAGGTGGATTGTTAGTGATTTCTCTTGTTAATGATCCACCGACGCAGGGTGATTGAGTGTGAGGCTATAACTCTATGATGACTCTGTAGAGGATTGCAATTAATAGAAGCACGTCTGTGGAAAAACTTTGCTTCTATTGAGAACTTTGCACATTTAAAACCTGCTGTTTGACTTTCTGTTTTTTTCCTTCATGAGGTCAAACAGCTGTTAGAAATATCTGAATCCTGTCACACATGATCGAGAACCAAACAGACTTCGATGCTGCGGCGTTCTCTCTTCTTTATTTCCACCATTACATCAGTTTGACTGAGAATGATCATCTCTATAAAGCCACACAGAGCATTACTATGAATACTTTATACCATCAAACACAAACAGTCAGAGGAGGAAATGTATTTGGACAGATGACTGAAGACTTCTCTGGAATAAGTGTCCTCACAGAAACACAGCAGTGTGTCGCTGCAGGGTGAAACACAACAATCACACTCGAACATGAATGACTGAAACGTCTCCGTTATTCAAACATCAACAGTCTGACAGACAGAAGTGACTTTAACGGCTGCTGCTTGAAGTCTGAAACATGAATAAGCTCACACAGCAATGATCGGCTATAAAACAACACTTCTTTTGTCTGTTAAGATTCTCCTTTTCTTCCTTCATAATGGCTCTCTAAAGATTTGATGCTGTTTTTATTGGAGAGGAAGACGACGACGATGACGAGGAGGAGGAGGGGGGGACGTCTGGTCACGTTTGGGTCTTTTTGGATGCAAATTGAACCATAAAGGAAACGGTTAATTTGCACCAATAAGATTTGGTTTCAGTTGCTTGAAAGTGGAAGGTCTGAAGAGAATCATCTCCATCCTTCTCCTCTCTGCTGTGCAGGCTGCTTCAGTTGTTTTTGTTTATTTTGATCTACACGTGGTTCCACAGCTGTCAGCTCAAAGCTCTTTAATTTGTTTAATCAGTAGTAATAATGTTTGTCGGCCCCTTGACACCCAGAATAAAATACACTGGTTAATAACCTTTGTTCAGGACCTAAGAGAGGTCAAAGGTCACACTCAGGCAGATAGTGATGTTTTTAAATCTTACAGGGAGCTGAGGAGAAAATGAAGTGCATCTGTTTGATTATGTAAATGTCCCATTCCTAAAAAGAAAGATGTTTTCATGGTAGTTTTGATATGTTACAAGGCTGACCGAGCACATTTGATCAACAAGCTCTAGTTCAGAAATCTGTTTCTAAGCAGCATGCAGAGCAGATGATGCATGCCTTCATCAGACTGAAGAGCCTCAAAACAATGCAGTGCTCCATCACTCAGTAGAGCCTCAATCATCAATGAGCCTCCATCAGGCTGCAGAGCCTCCATTACACTGCAGGGTCTTCTTCTGCACTGAGACTTCATTAGACTGCAAAGCTTCATCATCGCAGAGCTCTAACAACACTGCAGATCCTCCATCACTGCAAGGTCTTCATCAGGCTGCTGAGCCTCCTTCTTCACAGAGCCTCCATCATGCTGCAAAGCTACCATCATGCTGCAGAGCCTCCATCAGGCTGCAGAGCCTCCATCAGGCTGCAGAGCCTCAATCAGGCTCCAGAGCCTCCATCATGCTGCAGGGCCTTCTTCATGCTGCAGAGCCTCCATCATGCTGCAGAGCCTCAATCAGGCTCCAGAGCCTTCATCATACTGCAGAGCCTCCATCATGCTGCATAGCCTCCGTCAGGCTGCAGAGCCTTCATCAGGCTGCATAGCCTCCATCAGGCTGCAGAGCCTCCGTCATGCTGCAGAGCCTCCATCAGGCTGCAGAGCCTCCATCATGCTGCATAGCCTCCGTCAGGCTGCAGAGCCTCCATCAGGCTGCAGAGCCTCCGTCATGCTGCAGAGTCTCCATCAGGCTGCAGAGCCTCCGTCATGCTGCAGAGCCTCCATCAGGCTGCAGAGCCTCCGTCATGCTGCAGAGCCTCCATCAGGCTGCAGAGCCTTCTTCATGCTGCAGAGCCTCCATCAGGCTGCAGAGCCTCCATCAGGCTGCAGAGCCTTCTTCATGCTGCAGAGCCTCCATCAGGCTGCAGAGCCTCCATCATGCTGCAGAGCCTCCATCAGGCTGCAGAGCCTCCGTCATGCTGCAGAGCCTCCGTCACTCTGCAAAGTCTCAGTCGGGCTGCAGTGGATCTCTGAGGGATTCTTCAGGATCTGTCTTTGATTCTCCTCCTTTCTTCTTCTTCCTCTTTTCTTCTTTTTCTTTTTCTTCTTCTCTTCCTCTTTCCTCCTCTTCACCTTCAAGCGTGTTGTCATCCCTCCCTCTTGTCCCTCATCAGCACTTCACCCCCCCCTCCACCTCACCCCCTCCAGCCCAGGTCCCATGACAGGGCTGAATGAAGGGGGGGTTGTGTTGCGGTCGCCTGTTTATGCAATCCCCGTTGTTTTGAAGTGACAGGCCGGGGATAGATATGCAATATTAAAGAGAGGCCTTATGAATTTTTGACATCTAATTAGTCGCTTCCCCGTTAACATATCGTGGCTCGCGGGGGCACGGAGCGCTCCGACGGGGCCCCTCTGAAGTGTAAGGTAGAAAAAAAAAGGGGCCCGCTGCCACCTCTAATGTATTCCCCTCTAATGTAAGAAGTAATCATAGCACTAAGGTTAATTAATGGCCCTCAGATGCCCCGCTTTCACACAATATCAGGCCTGTGGATCCACCGCAGCACCAATTAGAGCCTTTTTTCTGCTCCTGCTTCAAATGTTAACGGCCGCTGGTTCAGGACGCAGAGCTCCGAGGTGATGTCGTAACACTTTATGGATGTTACACAGGCCGAAATAGTGTATGTGTGTGTGTGTGTGCTGATCGTCTCAGACACACTGTTTCAAGGTGTCCACCGTTAGACAGTTTGAAGATGAACAAAGTTTCTCAGAGCAACCAGCAGTAGAGGAGTGAGAATCCTGAGGATCGAGGAGTAATTTTATTGTAAGTGAAGTGAAGGAGTCACACGGTCAGAATGACCACGAGCAAACTCTGGACCTTCATCATCACCATCATCAGAGCCTCATCTCCCAGTATGAATGTTTGTTTGTTTCTGGAAAAGTTTTGTCCATTAAACAGAGATTAAAACACACACACACACACACACACACACACACACACACACACACACACACACACACACACACACACACACACACACACACACACACACACACACACACAGAGACAGTTGTACAGTGTCAGTCACAGCTTGACTCTCAGTCATCAAAACAAGGAAGTGACCAAAGCAGAAAGTGTGTGTGTGTGTGTGTGTCAGTGTCAGCATCTCCCTCTCTCTCTCTCTCTCTCTCTCTCTTTCTCTCTCTCTCTCTCTCTCTCGCTCTCTCTCTCTCTTTCGTCTGTGTGTCTCGCTCGCTGTCCTTTGTTCACGTTTGATTCCCACGGGTGTAGCTGCAGAATAACAGACCAGAGAGAGCAGCAACACACACGCCTTCTCTTTTATATTCATATATACTGTACAGTATTTAAAGTCTGTGTGTGTGTGTGTGTGTGTGTGCCCTTTGAGAACACCTTGCACACAATGGAAGCAGCTGCATGCCATCACACACACACACACACACACACACACACACACACACACACACACACACACACACACACACACACACACACACACACACACACACACACACACACACACTGAACTGAAACACAAACACAGACATCTCGAGATGATCAATTAACTGATTATTCTTTGTGCTGACTTGTGATTGGCTAATCAGTGAGACTATTAATCACTTTCTATCAGAGCTGATCAGGAGATGTCTGATATGTGCTCAATCAGGTCCTCATACATCAACCACACTTAAACACACACACACGCGCACACACACACACACACACACTCTTAAGTTTCGGTCTTTGGGCATAAATAGATGTTCAGCACAGTTTTAGTAGCTCTAATTTATGTAAACTTTAGTTTTGTTTCATTTTAATAGCTGTTTGATTTTCAGCAGACATGAGAACATGTTCAGTTTGACTTGACTACAATAACTCACACACTGTGGAGACGCTCTGACACCGTTGCCTACATCGAGGATGCCAGTGTTTTCCTTGCTTGCTGTTTACAGGGAGGAATCTTTGCTCTAAACACTGAAACTCATACCACATATATTTACAGTCTGGCCCCTCCTCCCACCTCATCATCTTCACGTGGTCAAAACGAGCCCCGTCAGCTTGAGAGTGCAGCTCTGTGTAGAGCAAAGGTGCAGCTATTCTCTCCACATTCAGATGCAAAACAAGATCAAACTGCACGAGTGGGGGGGGATTCCATGGCAACAGGCCGTCCTCACCAACTCCTCAGGAGCTCCCAGGATTTATAGATAGCGACATGCAGTAATATGATGTGAATGCACAGAGAGAGAGGTAGGAGCTGAAGGTGCGAGTTCCCCCGGTAGTCTAAGCCAATAGCAGCATAGGAGCGCCAGCCCTAACTATAAGCTTTATCAGAAAGGAATGTTTTAAGTCTGTTCTTAAAAGTACAGAGTGTCTGCCTCTCTGACCCTGACTGGTAGATGATTCCAGAGGAGAAGGGCCTGATAACTGAAGGCTCTACCTCCCATAGTACATTTAGAGACTGTCGGTACCAGTACAATGCAGTATGTGAAAATTTGCAGTAACTCTTTAAGGTTTTTGCCAAGCGGCAACCTCCGGTCTTGAAAAATGAAGCCAATGCGGAATGCAGATCCTGCAGCTGTACCAGTTCAGCTCCAGCTCTCACCCGTAATTCACACATACAACGTGTGCGCCGCGGTCCGTCAGCGCCGCACACTACGCTGTAGTTAGTTGCCACTCTAGTCAATCATTGTGTTCACACAGCGAGCGCTGCGGTCCGTCTAGGGAGCGTGCCACCAACGCCACTACGCTCTGCTCCGTTTCAAATACACTTCGATGGAGTACGCTGCAAGCACGCGTCAAGCTGGACAGAATATCACAACCCGGAGAGGATGTCAGACAAGGAAACGCACAGAACATCCGGTCAATTTCAAAATAAAACACAATATATGGACTCGCGATTGTATTTTTCATCACTTTATCAACATCACGTCCAAACAAACACCGAATGAACAACAAATCATCCTCAGACAGACACAGCGACATGTTGTTTGCACGATTTTCTCTTTATTCCCGCGTGATCTTGTAGTTCTACTGAGATGTGTGTGCAGCTGATCATGGCTGTGCTCCGCTGCGCTGACGTTCCAGAAACAGATCCAGTCTGAATGGGTGCGCGCGGTACGACGGAGCAAAACCGTGGCGCTGACAGACCGCGCCGCGCACGGAGTAAGTGTGAATTGGGGGTCAGCCTGTCGTTAGGTTGACTGAAAGGTAGGATGAGACAGCATTTCCAGCATGGCGGCTGCTGCAGATGAGCCTCCGGAGCCCCCTGCAGGAACAGACGGTTGACGTCACTCAGGCTTCGTCCAGTAATATTTACAGTCTCTGGTTTTTGCTCATTAAGGTCTTAATGTGGGTTAAATTAAAACGTATAGTTGTTCAGTATTCTTACTGACTTTGACCCTTCGAAAGAACCCTTCTGGTAGTTATTATTATATTACAGTCAAACATTATTTACCTCTTCCAAATGCAACCAAAGGATAATGTAACTAGTCATGGGTTAAAAAATGAAATCATAAAAATGAAGTGAATGTTTTTGGTGTAATATAAATATGGTAAAGGATAAATAAAGGATAAAAAACGGTGTCCTGGTTGGACAAGAGACGCTCTTAAACTGAAAGGTTCAGGAGGTGAAATGACTTCCTCCCGTCCTCTTCTTGATTGTCAGTTTAAGAAGCCGTTAATCAGCAGATGTGTCAATAAGAAAATCATCGAGAGCTTCAGTGTGTGTTACATCATGAGAGAGGAAGAGGAGGCTCTGCACTCCGCCTGTTTCCTGAACACTCACCTCATCCCTCGCTCCTTTCTGCCCTCATATTCCTTTTTGTTATCCCTAGCTTTTTTTTTCAATTAGAGTCAATTGACCTGACAGAATTGCCGGCAATTAAGTGATTTTTGTAACGGTCCTGGGCTAATTTGCCTTGGCTTGTCAGCTGTGTTTTATGTGGCCTGCCCCCCCACCTCGCTTACTCTCTGTGGCACATAATAGCTGATAATTTCTAAATCTTTACCCTCCGCTTCCCTCTCAATAAATCCCAATTACAGGAAGTTGTTAGAGAAGCCTGGGCTCCCCTCCCCCTGCCGCTTTCACTTTGAGCCATCACAGATATTTTTATAGTTTTCACGCCTCTGACAGAGCGGCGGAGGAAATCTATTTGTTTGCTCAGCCTTAATGTGAAGACGCTTCGTGTGTGTGTGTGTGTGTGTGTACACTAAGACTGACTCTCCTGGAAGCAGCACACACACACACACAAGTTTACTCTCTGCTCATTCTCATTAAGAGGATGATTCTCCGGCAGCTGCTCTGTGGATGGAAGATCTTTTATTTCTGCCTGAACGGAGGATTTAACCGAGGTGGAAGAAGTACTCTCACTCTTTACTGCGGTAAGAGAACAGATAGTTGTGTAAAAAAAGAGTGGGCTAAAAGTGCTGTAACGTGTTTCGTGCAGTCGTGGCTCTGACATGACCTCACAGCATCAAAGTAAAAAGTGTCCCTCTGAAGGACGTCTTACCGGCTGTTTGTGTGCAAAGCTATCTGAAGCTCGCCTCATATTTGAAGACTTTAAACTGAAATCATTCTGTCTTCAAATCAAAGAACAATGGAGTGAAAACAAAGAACATGAACTGCGCTCTAATGTGTAAATCAGTTGGATGAGGAAATGTCTCTCTGATCTGAACCTGCTGCTTGTCGTACGTCGGCCATGTTGGCTGCTTCACTTTCATCCATGTGGCTCTGAGTTCTCCCTGTCGCTCAGCGTCATCACAATCACAAGACGCCTCCTCTCCACGCTCCAGTTTCTTCTTCTCACGTGTGTTACCCAGGCTTCTTCATGTTACCTCTCTCCGGTGTGATGTCACCTGATGGAGACGACAAGGAGCCAGCTTTAAGTGATTGTTCAAACCTTTAGGCTGAAATGAGTCTGAATGTCTGGGAGAAGGCTAACTGATGCAAAATAAAATCAATAAATCCACTCGAATGCATCCAAGTAAAGAAATGAGCAGAGCAGAAAATACAAATCATTCTCCTAAAATGGGAAGTCAAATATTAAAGAAATAAAGATGTGTGATGGTGCAGTGCAGATTAAAGGCAGGTAGACGACTTACCTGCTTATTTTTCACTCTCGCTTGCATAGATCAACTTCTTAGTACCCTCTGACGGGCATCAGTCAGGAGTATACTGCTTCTTTATTTCACAGCATGGCGTAGACTTGAACCGGCGTACTCGGTCTCTTGCTGCATTCACGTGCTGCCCAAGTTTCCGAGTAGGGGAGTCGTTCTTCCGTCTTCAGTGTGTTCACGTGATTTCAGTTCTGAAAGTCGAAATGACGTAACAACAGCACAAAAAAGACGTCAAGTCTGGAGGTCGGGCACTTCATTCTTTTTAGAGCTTCTGAGTTGTTGTTCCGATATCAGCAGCTGTTCAGGTGCGTTTTACAACTCGGAAACTCGTTTTTCCGATGTGTTCGACACCACATGAATGCAGCATCTAAGTGACCATTACTGGTTGTTGCCTATAGGTTGGTTGGTTAGGTAAGGAAACGAGAGTAAGCCATCAGAGTAAGGTGGGTCATACTTTGGGAATGCCGTCCTGGGGAAAAAGAGTCGCCTGCCTTCCCTGTTAGAAAGTAAATGGTCTACCTGAGTCAACCTGTGCAGGTGTGACAGCTGATTGGCAAAGAAATATACTACACAGCTGCCTCTAAGAAAACAGAAACACACACAGGCTCGTAGAGATGACATCACATCCATGTAAATACTCCCACCACGTGGAAGGATTCATTTTGAAACAGAGAGAATAGAGCAGAGATTTGTTTCTCTTTTTTTGTGGCAACTTTTGCAAAACTAACATTTTATCTTTATTTTATTTGATCTCATACTTTATAAATCCCTGGTTTACACTCTGTTATTGAGAGACATGCTTCTCACACACATAAGCCTGAGATACACACACGCACAAACAGGACCTGTGGACATGCGTTAGTGGAGAGATGTCAGAGTGACGCTGCTACACAGGGAGCACACCAGAGCAGTTGGAGCTTTAATGCTTTGCTCAAGGACCCCTCTGCAATACTTGGGAAGTGACCTGGCACCTCTCCGGCTACCAGACACACTTCCATTTTGTCTCTAAAATAAGAAACGTCAGGATGGTTTGTTTCGTGATTATTTTTATTATTATGAAGTGTCTACTTTTGGTCTCTTTGTACCAATAAAGATGTCTTGTCAGCTTGTTTTAGGCAGAATGTTTTTGCATGACACAATAATGAAATCAAATCAATCAATCCAAACCTTAGTCCGTACTTGAACCGGCAAATCTCCGGTCCTCAATCCAAGTCCCTCCAGACTCAGCTACTTTCACCCTTAATGTATGCATGTGAAAAGCAAACAGATCTGCCATCAGGGGAAGAAAACTTTACCTTTGTAGTGTCTGGAAATAAGTTGAATTAACTGATTCAGGAAGTGCATCTTACTCAATGCAACCTTAAATTCAATATCCTGAAGTTAGATGTTTATCTGGACTTTTTATTTGGAGAGTGTAAGGATACGGATGAACTTGTTAGATTTCAGTCTGTGCAGTGTATTAGATGGAGGCTAAAGGTCAGCTCATGGCTTCTGTTGCTTTTTGGGAGGTCATGCCCCCCCCCCCCCCCCCCTCTCTCTCCCGTTTCCTCCTCCATCATCACACCCCGCCTCCACGCTCCGAGTCCCCTCATCAAAAATGTAAATGAGCTCTAAATGGAAAACCTTTTTTCTTCTTCTGTCTCTCCGAGCTTGAAGGCCTTCCATCAGTTCACTGATCCCCCCCCCCCCCCCACCCTGCACACACACACCCCCTCCTCCCTCCATGATCATGTCTGTTTGTAATAACTCCAGAGGCGAGCATCTGTTTGCCTCCATAACACTCCACTGATCTCCCCCTTCCCTCCTCCCCCCTTCCATCACAATCTACATGTATTAGGCCGTAATGACGGAGAGCTTTAAAGCAAATAGATGCCAGGGGACATACAGATACCCCCCCCCCCCCCCCAAAACCACACACTGATGACAAACTCAGGATAAATGGCAATAAGAGAGAACAGAACAGAGCCCGATCAATCACATTTATCGTCTTGATGTTTGTTATCACAGAGTGTGGCTGTTACACAGACCCCCCCCATTCAAAGTCCATCGCTGTTTTTTTAAAAGGTTATTTTTTTTGAGGGGGGGGGGGGGATTAGGTAAGGGGTTATAGTTTGTTAACACTTTTTTACACCTTAGATTCTTTTGGAAAGCAAAAGATGAGGACATGAAAGAGGCTAACAAGTCAAGACAACGTACAAACATTTGACATGAGCCTGAAAAGTCACGCTCAATGTTTTAGTTCATGCAGCCAAAAGCTACCACTTTGGACGCCCCTCTGTCAGCCAGTCAAACAGCTAACCAACAGGTGTTGCAGCGATGGAAGCGGGCAAGAGAACTGGTTCAGATAGAAGTGATTGTACCCGACCTAAAAAGCCTCTGCATGTTTCTAATAAGCTCCACGAGCAGAAACGTGCTCAAACTAGGATCAATATTGGAGATGCTTTTGAAAAATGGAGAGAGGTTAGAACGCAGAAAGGTTTACAGACCGATGCAGAGCTGGATAAACACTGAAGCTTCAGTGTCCACCACATGGTGACCTGCGTGAGCATCCACTCTAGAGAGGAGGGGGGGGGAGACAGCTCTCTACAATGTTTTGAAGTTAGACTGCAGTACCCATTTGAAACACTAGGTGTCAGATTCTGTGGATATGAAACACGGTCTGAAATGACATCGCAACAACCAAAAATAAAAACAATACAGACACTTGAGAACTAATTTGTATGACTTGCGATTACACAAACACACAGATAATTGTGTGAGTGTGTGCAGAAAAGCTCAGTGTGTCTTCAGGTATAACTCCCTCTAACTTTCCTCATCTTAAACTCTGTGTCCTCCTGTCATTTCCTGTAGTTTCAGGTGAGCGGAGGCGTCTGATGGATGGAGCTGTTTCTGCTCGCTGACTTCATTTCCTGGCAGTAAACACGAGTGTGTGGATACGGGGCTTAATGTCTGCGCGTGCTGTGCTTAACACAGTTTGAAATGAATAACCCGCTAACAGTCTCATCGCCATTACAAGCAGGACTTAAACGATCATTAGGGAGGATGAAGCCACTGATAGTGTGTCTGAAATTATCTTAATATCATTTTCACTCCTTTAAATCATTCTAATGAGCCGCTGCACTCAGAGAAATAAGACCGCTACGTGTTTCTGCTGTGGGTTTAAACGGCTGCAGAAATATGGCCGCCCACTGCTTCAATAACTTAGTGTTTGTGTGTGTGTGTGTGTGTGTGTGTGTGTGTGTGTGTGTGTGTGTCTGTGTGTGTACGTGTGTGAACTAACATCCAGCTCTATTTGCATTGTGCAGTGATTCCTAAAACCAGCAGATCATTTTGTTGTTGTTGTTGATTGAAGCATCTTATTTTATAAGTGCACACACACACACACACACACACACACACACACACACACACACACACACACACACACACACACTCTCAGGCTCAGGAGAGAAGAGGAGAAGGAAACATACATCCAGTCGGATCAACAGATAAATTATTCAGAGCGATGTGACAGCAGATGTTTGGAGGCCGTGATTCAGCGCTGGTCTGCTCCAAAACTTTTGATCACAAATTCAAAAACAGGCCCTGTGTGGCCCACAGACGGCTGCAAGACAGCCTGAGCCACACACACACACACACACACACACACACACACACACACACACACACACACACACACACACACACACACACACACATCATCTCCTTGCAGTCATATCTGAGACTGTGTTTGTCTGGAGGAGACGCTTCAGGAGAGACTGCAGGCGTGTGGCGTTAACTTCATCACAGCGATCAGATTTGGATTTATATCTGTGTTTTCTGATCAACATGAAGTCATGAAGCTGTCTTATTTATTCTGCTCTTTAATGACGACTCAACCAGAAAAAATGTTACGCTGATTATTCTAAAACTGATGAAGATAACATGATAGCCTTTACGCTGAGAGGCTGGCTGCAGAAGCACAGGAAATTAACGTGTTTACATCCTGGTTAAAAAAACTTGCATCCATCGCTTCACAGACAAAGATGGTGTATTAGACCCATTTTGAATCAGTTATAACAAAGTGGGCTTAGTCCTACGTACTGGTAAGACCACCGTCTTGACCATGAGTTGGGCTGCATCCGACCTGACGTGACTACAAACTCAGCTGAATTGCAGGCGGCTGCTTCGCCGCACAAAGCATGCTGGGATACAAAGCAAGGCGGACCAGACTGGTGGTCAACTGTTCAGTAAAGACAACTTTGGGAGCGCTGGTTTGATTGTAAAGACGACAGGCGAGCAGAGCGGCTCGCGGGCTGTGAGTCTGTTCTGCACAACTATCAACGTGACCATAGGCTGAGAGCAGAGCTACTAAACTGTTAGCTAGCAGGAATACAAACTGCACATGATGAAAACAGATGTCACTAAAAGAGCGACACAGCTGCACATAAACTGCACGATGTAGACTTCACACAGGAAGACAGTTATAACCTTTTTCCCTCTGATAGACCTCCCCCCCAACCCCCCCCCCCCCCCCCAAAAAAAAAAAAAAAAAAAGCCAGACTGCATCTTATGTACCTGTCATGATTTTCCAATACATTTTGTGGTTGTTTCTTTTGCTCTGACCGCGGACTCTTTTCCTGCTTGCAGCAAACGCCGGTCACACAAATGAGGTCACACGCCTATGCAGGATCTGTAAATAGAGATGAATAACTAGCTATCATGCTAACGTGTAAGCTAATTAGAGAAAGTTGCTAAGACGTCAAAGAAACCAGATCGTGAGTTTACTCCTTTAATCCATGGCCCTCACTCCGCGTCTACTCCCATTCTGATATATGTCACATTGTGTTGTCGCCATGTTATCGATGCATAAGAAAGGTTGAGATTTGTGTGAGAAAACAAACATTTGTCACATTAAACTGGAGTGTGCAGAGAAACTGAAGCTGTCTCTTTATGTTCCATGTATTTCTAATTATTTTATCTGAAGACAAAAGAAGCCCGGACATCATCTGTCACTGTCTCTTTAAAGCTCATTTCCTTTTTATTGGGGGGTGAGTGTGTGTGCCCGCGTGTGTGTGATTGGAAAAGGATTGCGTGTGTGTGTGTGTGTGTGTGTGTGTGTGTGTGTGTGTGTGTGGTTACTATGGGATTTAGTCATACTTAACTCACAATCGAGGGTCCCTCCACAGCTCCTCGTTCACCCAGACACCTTTTTCATACACGACTGAACCATTCATATTCCATCTGTTCCAGCTCTCACTCTTTGGGGAGGCTGTCAATCTCTCACACTCCTGTGATGTGAGGGGCGGAGGAGGGGGGGTGTGATAGGCAGAGGGGGAGACAAAGAGGGAAATTAAGAGAGCGATAGAGATAGAGGGAGAGAGAGAGAGGAGGGGTGGGGGAGAACGAGGAGTTGTAGAAGTGAAGCAGAGGAAGGCTCAGCTCTGAACTCCTGGGACCTTTCAGAAAAGATCATCGCACATCAGCGTCCTGCAGAGCCGCTGCAACGGAACAGAGGACAAGCGAGGAGGAGAGAGAAAGGAGGGGGGGAGGGGGGGTAGTAAAATGGTAGAAAAACAGACAAAGTGATAGATGTCAGAGAAAATGTGGAAGCTGCAGGAGAGAGGGGGACTGAAGATCAAGTTTGTCTGTGTGGGGACAACTTCCTGTTTCACCTTATAGTTGTTACTGAAAAATGAAGCCACGTGATTGAATTAAAATAAATCACCACAGTAGTCTTTACCTTCTGTCTAACTGAACATGCACATCCTCAAGAAGATTGAGTTTCAAACACACATCGGAGTGATGCCCTCACACAGCTGGACACGAGGTTATTTCTCAAACACGACTGTCTGCTCCTTCTTTGTACGCTGAAGGACAAGGTGGATGCAGAACTATTCCATAATTATTGATGCATTTATTTTTGCTCTGAGGTGATGCAACTGGACTCGTCACAAATGAAAGGTCTGAGACATGTCCTGTTTCATCTGGAGCCTGTAGTTCAATACATGAACAGAAGTTTGACAAATACAAATGATCACATAACAGCTTTCTCCGTGGTTTCAATAAGCTGAATTGTGAATTTTAAGTCCAATTTTAACAGCTGAAACTCAAAGTTTAAGACGCTTTAAAAGTGCAATGTCTGTGAGGGACTAGCAGAGGATGAATGCATGCTCTTCTTCAGCAGGACAGCATGATGTCAAACTGCTTTTGTAATTTAGGATGGTTTAATACAAATCTCAAAGAAGATTTCATTCTGACTTTTCAAGATTTTATTGGGGGTCTTTTTATAGCTTTACCAAGAGACAGGACCGTGGACAGAGTCAGTACTCGGGGAGAGATGGAGGGAGGAATGACATACTGGAGAGGAGCCACAGGCCGGACCCGGACTTGAGCCTGGGCCGCCCGCCCGGAGGACCACAGCCTCTGTACATGGGGCGTGCCCACTAACCACCTGGCTACCGACGCCCCATTATTCTGACCTTTATAAGGAAATGATTTACAAAGTTGGTATCAACATATTTATATTCTGACAACAATTCCGAATTCCGAAAACAAAGTGCCTCCTTTAGTTTTGAATCTTTCAGACGGTTAATCCCTCAGTATTAAAAATGTTTCATTATCACTTATATTTGAGTGACAACCACATAGCATAACGTCAAACTCTTCTTTATGTTTTGACTCCCGAGCATCATCATCACCGACAGAGACTCAGAGAGAGCAAGAGGAGGATGTCAGCGAGGAAAAGGAGGAGGAGAGGGATGTCAGAGAGAGGAGGAGGAGGCGGAGGAGGGGGTACTGTATGGCCGGGAGGCAGCGTGGAGGCGACACATCTGTCGTAGTATTAACTTTCTGCTCCGTGGGGCCGGGGTGTCAGTGTGAGCCGCTGGGGCCCGGCTGCAGTCGTCCTGGAGCTCAGATGGAGCTACCAAGCTCCGCCCCCTCCTGAAAAGAAACACCCCACAGGAAAACCTCTTCAGACTGCAGGAGGAGAGGCAGTGTGAGAGTCTGTCTCTCTAAAAACATCGGTTATTGTACCGATCATCTTGAGTCCACACTGAGACTCCTCGTTACGTCTCGTGTCTCGTGTGTTCAGGCTCACATGTTCAAGCACGCTGAAATACACCTTACATACATCATTCAAAGGCTGTGATTATATTTTATCAGTACATTACTTGTTCTCTGATTTACATGGATTTAACAACAGCTTAATTATTCATGCACTAAAAAAGGGTCTGGTCAGAATATCAAGTTGTACGTCTAAAATCTGGAGGGTTTGTGGCGCAGGATGTCCTGGCGGTTACGTTGCACACCCAATGTGCAGAGGCTGTAGTCCTCGTCGCAGCAGCTGTTGGTTGGAGTCTGACCTCGGCCCTATGCTGCACGACATCCCCCCCTCTCTTCTCCCAGTGTTTCCCGTCTCATCAGCTGTCGTATCCAATAAAGGCAAAAAGAGCCCAAATAGATATCTTAACATCTGACAATAAATGTGTTTATTTTTTAAACAAATGGTGATACATGTTTAGGATGTTGTAAAATGTGTACAGTGATTCACTAAAACCTCCACTACTACTTCTCTGAGTTCTCACATTTTGTAGTGACATGTAAAATGACATTAGTGCTACGTCTAATAAAAGTGAGTCATATCCCAAAAACATGATCCTACTCGCCTGGAAGTCGCTTATTCTAACATCTCAGACACACAGCTGAGGGAGAGAAGTGTGTGTGTGTGTGTGTGTGCGTGTGTGCGTGTGTGCGTGTGTGCGTGTGTGTGTGTGTGTGTGTGTGATACACACTTAAAAGTGCTGCAGAAATAAAAGTATTGTATGTACACATAAAAGTTCCAGGGAGATTTTTAAAAGAATAATTTTCTCTGCAATGATGTGGGTGAGGTTAAAACTCTTGGGCCAAAGGCTCTCACCTGTAAACAGAGTTCCTGCTCAGCTGATGGCAGAACTTTATTGGATTTATTGAATAAAATATGTTTTGTTATGCAGGCCTGTTATGAACGCTAGTAGATTTACTTTTTATTCAGTTTCAATGATTTTCAAAACACTTTTTTCCAGTCTTTACTTGAACACACCCACAGCTGAGGCTGCTCCCTTGGTCCATTAACAGTCATTATTACCCAGCGCTGTAATCCAGGTCTCCTGTGAGCAGAATGTAAGCGTCTAACCTCTAATCTCATTATGGTCACTCTGTCCGGGGAGCGGCCCTCTGAGCCGACAATCAATACAACCTGTTTACTCTGGATCTCACAGGTGTTTTGTGTCCACATGGCAGGGATTTGTTTTACTGTCTCACGGGATGAGAGGGCCACGCACGGACAAACTGACCCTGGAGCCCCTCGGCCCTCGACTGGCAAAAAGCGTAGAGCTCTGGAGGACCTGGACCAGAGCCCTGAGGGACGCCGAGTCATCGGGCTGCTGCTGCTGAGGCTGTTTTTGTTGGGTCAGCCCTGATGTTGTTGTTGTTGTTGTTGTTGAGTGGAGTGTCTCCTCTTCCTCCACCTCTGTCTCTCCCTCAACCCACCCCTCTTTATCCAGCCTGCAGGGCATTAAGAGCCCTATGAATTAATGAAGATGAGCGAGGTAATTAAACGTGGTGCTGATGGCGACACAGATCCTGGGAGGGTTTCAGAGGGACAGGAGGTCCACATGGGGCCTCGGCCGGCATGCTCCTCCATCACCCTCCTCCCCCCTCCGTCCCCCGGCTGCATGGCACACAGACACGGCTTGATTGGCCTGCTGGGCACGGGGGAGAGGAGGAGGGCTGGTGAAGTTGGCACCCAGGGGAGGTGAAGGGAGAAGCAGGATGGAGGGGGGTAGATTGAGCTCAGGCCTCACCTGTGGCCCCGGAGCCCCTCCCTAGATCCCTCCCCTGGCAGCCGGGTCACGCTGCGTGGTCCAAACACCCCCTGCCTGGGGAGGAGAGGAGGAAAACAACAGCATGGAGGGAAGGGAGGAGTAGAAGGATGGAGGGGATAAGGGAGGTAGGGCAGGAACCGTAGGGGCACTTCCAGGGATTAAGGCCCCACGCTGGCCCTCCTGGGTGCAGCCTTGATGGACGTCTGCCTGCTAAATACCTGCCCTTTTACAAGGTGTGATGCTTCAGACCACCCAGGCCGACAGCTGGAGGAGGCCAGCAGACCGTAGAGCTCAGTGGTCACTGGTCAGGGTCTGATCATGGCCCTTAAGCTCTCTTTACTTCATCCTTAAATGACTTTAAATTCAGGAAGCCAGTTAGATAGCATTATGTGAATTAGTTTCTGCTGTTTTTTTATTTTAAGAGGTCAAATATGATTTAATGTCAGTGCTTTGAGGGATACAACGAGGTTAAAGATGGAACTGTCTGAGCAAAGGTTGTGATGAGAGCCTTAGGTGACCCTATGGGGCGGACGATAACCTCCAACCTCACCTGCTCAAATCACAAAAACACACCTTCAAAGACTCCAAACTATGGGATACACACACACACACAACTAAATCCTTAAACAAAGAGCAACTAAAGGCTCAATAACCAACATTTCTGTCTTTCTGTAGCAACGCAGTCGTCTTCTTTTCATTGGCCTTTATCTTCTGATGTCATGAATCGTGTTTTTCAGCTCTGATGTCCAAAATCAGTGCTCACTTTTTAGTGCACTATAGAGTTGGGCTGGGTATTCCCCACAACCCTACGATACGATACTTATCGTGATCTACATTGATTTTGGATGATGACCATGTCACTACAACAGCTTTTCTTCATTGTTGAGAATAACAGCAGAGGCGTATTAAGGATCCTACAGCTTCAAACACTTCATTTCAGGTCCTCAGAGAAATACATTCAAATACTTTAATCCCAGAGCTATGGCTAAGGTGTTATTGTGAGCTGCACGTTAGGTCAATTATCTTTCAAACCTGTCATCACAGCTTCTGCACCGATATATGTATTTGGAAGGAGCAGATGACGATGTATTGCCATATTGATTTTTTGAGCACAGCCCTACTATAGAGGGCATTATTATACCAACATGAATCACATAACTCAGCATGAATTCAAACACAAGTCAGACAGTCAGACAGAAGTTATAAAAATGCTGCAGCAGTTTAAAAGAAACTACAGATTTGACGGGCCTGATGTTTTTGGGGAAATGAAGTCGACTTTGATCTTGATGCGATGCTTTATCCAAGCTGAAAAGAGTTAGATTACGAATATAAACGAAGCACATAGGTCATATTTTTATAACCTTCACACGTGGATATTCGAATGTTGCATCATCTTACAGCTCCAGCTTTTACAATCAACGTAAGCGTCTTTAAAATCGGATAAATTCTGATTAAATGTGAATAACAATTTGTCTCATTTGTGTTTCCAATGAGGCTCACTGAATTCAGTCTGACGTCCTGACAGTTTTTTCCACTGCTGGTTAAAGGAACTATGATCAGTCTGAATACTGGAGACAGAGTAAAGAACAGGAGGACGTTCTCTGTACACTCTAACCTGTAAACTTGAGTCTGCAGTGAGCGGGAATACAGAGCTAAGCTCAAACTTTAAATCCAGTGAGCTCAGCTCGGAGGTTGTGTTTTTATCATCTACACATTTCTGAAGTGTTGATTTATGGTTTGTCAAGCTGTCGTAACTGAGTAAGTAAAGTAAGTTTTAGGATTAGGTGTTAATGACATTGAAAAAGACGAAGCAGGTTCAATGAACAGATGGTTCTGGTGATGAGGAGCTGCTTGGTGACTCTCCGAGGACTCGAAGGACTCGCCGGACCCCAGAGGAAGTTTACCCCCCCCCCCCCAGGAGAGACACTCATCCTACGTGGTGTTTATTTGTCATCAGGTCCTTCAGCGGACTCATTAGACAGGCCTTAACTTTGGTCTTCAGCCTTTATCCTCCCCCAGGAGTGACAGGACAAGCTGCACTTATACCCCTCCGCGTCAGACTGCCTCCCCAGCTCCCTAAACCCACGCCAAACACGTGTCCTCACAATGGCTTCTGGGAATTTGACGCCATGAGGCTGCAGGTAGGATGATTTTCACGAAAATACAAACACACACACACACGCACACGCACACGCACACACACACACACACACACACACACACACACACACACACACACACACACACACACCTGCCCATTACATCCAGCCCACTCATCCCCCAACGTCCCAAGATGCAGTTTGTCGTCAGCGACCCTCAAGTTTTGTTATGTAAACAAAAAATTTGCCCTAATTAACAGAAGGGAAGTGTTGTCGTGGGAACGGGAGGGAGGCAGGGGGACAGCGGGAGGGGGGGAGGGGATGGAGCCAGGTTGCCTTTTGTCCCTCCTGCTTTAAACTGCAGCTATAATGATACCTGTGTGTACAGATAAAATATAAAGCACAGATCACACACAGAGGTGAGTGTCTGCGAGCCAGGGAGTGAAGAAAAAGGTTATGACAAATTAAACTCCAAAAGAAGAGGAGGAACAGAGGAGAGGAGAGGAGAGGAGAAAGGAGGAACAGAGACAAGGAGAGGAGAGAACACGAGGAGACAAGGAGAGGAGAGAACACGAGGAGACAAAGAAGGAAAAACAGACAATAGTGAAGGCGGTCCCAGCAGGGACAGCAGGAATACCCCCTCCATCGACAGGGGAGTGTAGAAATGCACTGATTACAGAAGAGTGGTGTATATGTGTGTGTGTGGGGGGGGTTAAGAGAACAGGTGTGCTACGGACCCCCTCCTGAGACCACCCCACCATCCCGGGTCCTTAGAGGGAAAGAAGGACGCGGATGGGATGAGGGACGAAGACGAGGGAGAGAGGGACGGAGCTCATTAGAGAGAGTTTGCTGCTAACTCACCCCTCCTCCTCCTCCCCCTTCTTCTTCTTCTTCTTCTCCGTCCTCCCCCCCTCGGGAAGCGGCTAATCTTTGCCAAGGGAGCCTCAGCCAGTTGGAGACGAGCTGCAGAGACACGGACTCATTCAGCATCCGTCCCTCCTCTTTACATCTGTGAGTCCATCTGAGGCCACATACAGTACATGGTCAAATACAGTTTTCTTCAATTAATCAAATTGGAGTTGTCTTTTCCTGTATTCTACTGATTATCCAGACAGACCTGCAGGCCCGAGTTGCAGCAAGAACAGAGGGAACCGATGGCTGACAAATTTAAAACCACAGCAGTGGCTCTAAATGTGCAAAGTTTGCAACGACAGCAGAAAACCTTCTTAAGCGGGCCCCACCTGACAGCACGACAAAGCGTTGCATGTGCTTTTCCTGTGTGTGTGTCAATGAAAGTCACCCCATAGAGAATAAAGAGTGAAAAAATCTGGGAGTGAAAAGCAGGAGTATTATCTAGAGTGGCAGCGACCTGAGTTGTAGTGCACGGAGCCGAACGACCGCGGCTTGCAAGGACTGTGTGGAAACTGGCAGTGAGAGGTGGCACAGTTTACTAAGTTTGTTAAGTTGTCCATATGTTCATGTTCGTCATACTTCCAGTTTGCAGCTTGCAAACTTGTTTGTCAATCGTTTGGCATCTGACGTTAAAGCTCAACCTGATCACTCTCCTCCGGTGCATGTACACCGGGACGAGGACCGTAGGTTTTATGAGACTGTAAGGTTTGTATTCATTCAGTAATCTTATTAAACGGCCTTAACGAGCTGCCGACCTAAACCGGCATGTAAACACACTAAGTGTTCCAGTGAGTGAGTAAATGTTCATCAAGTGTTTGCTTTCATCAGCGAGGCCTTGTTCTTGTTCTTTACTTGACTTTCTTCTGTTTTGACTGATTGTCTGCAGACTGAGGAGCGCTGATTGAAGCTCTGCTCCAGATTCAGTGACTGAACAAGAAAAATAAACCATGTAATCAGTTTTTTTTTTTTACAGCCTTTCATAGCGTTTCATTGTTTTGACAAGTTTAGATAGATACGTAGCGAGGGCTAATTAGCGAGCATGAATAAAAACAAACATAGAAATAACTTCGGAGCTCAGCGTTTCATGCAACGAGCCGTCATTAAGACGAGTTCAGATGAGTTCAAGTTGTTCTGCAGACAAAAAAAAGGTTTTGTTTTTGTTGGAGAGGACAGAGAACACACTGCTTACAACTTCAACAGACATTCAATGCAACATGTTGATCTTCAGACCGTCAGGTAAAGCTGAGGAACAAAGAACATGCAGGATGTAATGATGCATTCAGGTGCTGCTGGGTGGTCCAAGTTTCCGAGTTGGGAAGTCGTTCTTCTGACTTCAGTGTGTTCACGTGATTTCAGTTCGGAAAGTCAGAATGTTGTAACAACAACAATAAAACCACGTTGATGCTGCGAAGAAGAAGATCAGTGAATGTCTCTGTTAAAAGTTATATTTGAGCAGAGTTGATGTGCAATACGTGAATTAATAAAAAGTATGTTAACATTAACAAAACATATTTTGCCTCCCATGTGATGACGATTCTGACGTCAAGTCGGGAAGTCGGGCAACTAATTCTTCTCCGAGGTGTTCAGGTGCATTTTACAACGTGGAAACTCGTTTTTCCGATGTGTCCGACACCACATGAAAGCAGCGTTTCCTCCACCTGCTCCACCTGCCTGTCAAAGGATCAAGCTAATGATAGATGACAGCAGGGGCGTGTCCAGAAATCTGATTGGCCACCCAAGGTGCCTCTCCAAAATCAAAATCCATGATTGGCTATTTGCCTTGCCAGAGGTGGGGCTTAAGTTGAAATCAGCTGTTCTGGCTGTTTCCAACAGGCTGCAGGTTAGTTCTCTTTACCTGTCAATGAAGTATTTTGCATACTCTGCTCTTTCCACTAAAAAAACTCCAAAAGCTAATATTAGTGCACAGAGCTGAAAGGACGGTAACAAGTGGAAGGTTTAATGTTTTGCAACACCCGAAGAGGCAATCAGCTGTTACGGCGGTTTGGGTGGTCTTGTGTGCTTCAGAATAAACCATAAAAATCTTCAGTTAGAGTCCAACCATCTGTCGGAGGGATGCTAGTCATGCTACATCCAGAAATGAATGAACAACGGTAGATTAATTAAAGCCCATTCACAGTGAACCGTTTTGTTTTTGGTCACGGAGAGTCCTTTCATTTCATCACATGTTTAAATCTATTACACGATGGATTAAATGAAGGTCATGTGATATTTTTTTACAGCTTTTCTAGTTTGGCAGACAAACCTTAATTGATTATTCTCGACCACAATTCACGCTTTAATTGGACTCAATGTTTCCCGCGTTGTACGGCTGCTCGGGCAGAAATGCGTGCCAGAAAAAAAACGGCATGAAATGTTCCCAACCAATTAAAAGTTAAAGAACTCCATTATACAGATTCTGCTGTCTGTATCCAAGCACAGCAGCTGGAATATGAGTTATTAATTGATACCCATGCAGCGTTGCATTCATTAGTGAGGAAGGTAAAACAAAGCATACGTTTGACAACAACATATTCTGGTCCCGTTCCAGAATCCTCTCAAACACTGCCGCCATGATATAAAGTGAGGAAATGAAAATGAAGTAATGATACCATGGATAATTTTTCTATAAAGAATCATCTTTCCCTCGAACCCGCACACCCGACCTGTGCCACTGAGCATCTCAGAGCGTCTCCTTCCCAACATGCACTCTGCTGCTGCTCGACCCGTCTCCCTCTCCTGGGGTCCTGTGGCTCTACAGCTTAATCTAAGAGGGTAATTAGAGCCACACTGGGATATGTGTGTGTGTGGGGGTGGGGGGGGGCATCAGCAGGACAGGAAGTAAGGGCCACAACACTCGTCTGTACACACCATGTCGGTCATACACACACATACAACAGGATAGTTTAGTTGAGGAGTTGAGGTTGTGTGTTTGGTTTGTTAAAAAGGCTGGCAGACACGGCAGGTGATCTCCATGCACGTAATGGAACAGCGTCCTTTTCTTTTCTGTAAGCCAGTGTGTTCTTCTTCTTCGCTCTTTTGTCGAGGATCTGTTGCCTTATCTGCCTCTTCTACACGTCGTTCTTTTTACTCCATGTCTTGCCTCCTCGGACCCTCTGCCCCCACCTCCTGTCCAACCGGTAAAGTCTCCCGCCATGGGGTGTGCATGTGTGAACAAGCAAGTCATGGTTGGTGCAGCTTCAATGTTCATAGCAAATTTCACCCCCCCTTCCCTCCCCCTCTTTCTATAAAAAGCAGAGAAGCTGTAATTTTCTGCTGATTTAAGGGCCGTGATGGGGCTCAGGTCAATGTGCTCTCTTGACTACGAGGCTTAATTTCCTGCAGTAATACCTGAACATTTTCCTGCCACTTACAGCTCTGTTACCTCTAAGAGGGTCCTCAGGCTAACATCTCTCCTCCAGGTGTTAGACAGACCCCAGGAGGTCAAGTTGTGCAGCTTTAAAAGCTTTATTAATATTCTCCTTTTAGAGGATGATTTTTTGAAATAATGGTTTGGCTTGCGTATGGTCAGACTTCTTTTTCCTCTGCAGATGTCCCCGGCTTGTATCGATAAACTTGATGTAACGGTTACAGAATCGAACCTTCCTATGTCATGGTAATGGAAGAACTGTCACACCACTTACAGAAAGAGCTGTGTGGAATCATTTCTCACACTTCCTCCCAGGTTTACGTTTAGCTGACCAAACAAACTCGACCACAGTCTCACTCATCTCTTTCCTGCTGAGATAATATCTGAACGTTCTCTTAAAAACTGTTGCATAACATTGCGGTTTGAGCTCCGTCTGTGGACTCTTATCAGCACATCAACCCAGAAACACCTACATGTGGTCTGTGCGCGGACTTATTTAGACCACGTCGACTCTTTCAAAGGTTGACTCTGTGCAAAGTTCCCCACATGTCGTCCTTCACTGTGTCGTAAACATTTCAGCCGTGAGCACAGAGTAAAACACTCGTTGACCTTGTGTTCATGTAAACATGCATCACTTTAAACAAGGTTAAGGTAAATACAGTAAAGAGAGAGTAAAGACTATCCTCTCATGTTGTTGATAAATAGTGCTGATGTCTGAACATAACAGCTTTTCATTTTGGTCACACTGAAGCCCAGGAGGCCTTGTCCCGGCAGCAGAAGCCAGGCTCTCGAGTAGATGAGCTCCCCCAACCTTCAGTGCAGTGATCGGGCACTACTACCCCCCGACCAGTGGCATTTCTATGTGTGAAAAATTGGTGGGGCTCAACCCCTTTATGATATGCTAAACAAGGAAATCGACAGTACTCTCTGGACTGATGTCATTTTTTAAATTGTATACATCTCAAGGGGTCATTTATGGTTTAACAAAATACTATGCAGAGTGTCTTGTCAAATCTTACATACACAAACACAAACACACACTCTCTCTCTCTCTCTCTCTCTCTCTCTCTCTCACACACACGCACGCACGCACGCACGCACGCACGCACGCACGCACGCACGCACGCACACACACACACACACACACACACACACACACACACACAGCCTCGACTCGCCCTCACTCATGGTCTCAAAATGCACCGGAAAATGCCTGGGTTAAGGGAGTCCGCTGACTCTTCATGGCCCTGCAGTGCAGTTTCACTGCATTTTCCACAAAGTTAAATACATGTGATGATCCGATTGAGCACGTACCTGTTTTCCTCCACCTGTCGGTTATGCTGCTCAATGGATCGCCTGTAAGCGCTGTCAATTTGAGCGGCGACATTTAATTAGTAAGCCCAGTTTCACCGCACAGTCCAGGTGACTCACGCTGCTCTCATGTTTTGAGATCCTCTCAGAAAGATGTTTCAGATCTTTAAACCCATCCTCGACCAAGTAACATCTTCGCCGAATAGCAGACACGGAAAACAGAAGAGCGCCTTCTTCTCTGTGCTAACCGTTAACCACTCCACATTAAATCCGCGGTTTGTTTTACCGGCAGTTTGGTTGATGACAATATCCACCGGCTGGTGTGCTCCAATGCGCTTTACCTCCAACTTCTCCTGCAAATTCAGGGTTTCAAACCTGTGCTCCAGTAACAAATCCACTTTATTCATTTTCACAACTCCGCTAGCTTTCAAATCCTCCCGCTTCTTGCTGACTGATTCATTGCTGCAGTCACAGACAGACAGCCAATCATCCGGTCCCCTCTGAATAATCAGCCAATCAACTCTAAAAGAACGCATGACGTTTCACTGGGGCTACGAGCTGTGAGCCCCACTTGTCATTTTTTTCATCTGATTTACATTACATCTACTAACACTCTGAGCATGCGTAGTAGCACTTTCCCCCATGCAATACACATTGCACTGTGCCGGAGGGGCTGGCCCGAGCCGGCCCCTCCGGCCAACGTAGTTCTACCGCAGACACAAAACGAAGAAGAGGACAAACAAACATGAACTAAAATCGTATTTAAACTTTAGTTTTAGTATTTTTTTTCAAAAAATAGAAATAATCCAATGCAAATTACGAACATGCTTATCATAGCTAATACTTTATGAGAGATAATATTTGACAATTAATCATAACTTGATTTGTTTGCACAGTTCTTTCTGGTGCCAACAGGTGGGGCTGTGCCCCACCTACCCCTAATGACCAGTCGCCACTGCCCCCGACGTCCCTGACGCCCAGCCACCAACGTCAGACTGTGTCGTCCCAACAACCACCGCCGTCCTCATTCATGCACGGCCTGATCCGACCTCCACCTCAGCAGTAAGGAAGTGTGGACAACAGGAACGCGTATTATCCTGCATCTTATCCCATCTGCTCTTTTGTACAGCTTCGAGATAACACTTGTTATGAATTGGCGTTATACAAATAATGATTGATTGATTGATTAACCGTTGAAAGGTCTCTCTTCCGTCTGAACATTGATAACATCGACTCCTCCTGACCAAACCTGCATTCATATAGGATTAAGTTTAAAATTCTCACCCTCACTTTTAGAGCGCTTTACAGTCAGAATATTTGACAGAACTCATTCACTCGTATTCACCAACACTTTCGCTAATGTCCAACAACCTACACCTGCTGTCTGTCCCACAGACACATTTTAAGACTCGTGGTGAGCGTGTGTTTGAGGCCATAGCACCAATTTTTCAGAACTCACCTCCAGCGAGTGGGAGGGAGTGGTTATATTTATTTCCTGTGATTGGTGCACGACCACAGACTGTCTGCACGCCACCACTATGATCTCTGTGCACGTAATGAAACTGCTGCATTCTGTTTTCTGTCCTCCAGTATGTTCTTCTCCACTCTTATAGTCTCATTATAGCGACATAATGTCTGCCACTTCTGCATCTTTTTCCCGTCTCACCGGGATAGTCTCCTGCTGTGAGGTGCATGTGTGAACAACCAGACCAGGGGGGTTTCAGGGGAAATTCTCTAGAAATGTCCAGGAGAGCGTGTGTGAAAACGCCTTTAATGACAGTAAAGCCAAGAATTCTCTCACTGTGTATCTGAGTCTGTGTTTCCTCAAGTCGAAGGTCAACCATCAATTGTCTCTGGTCAACAGATGTCTACAGGTCCCCTGAGGGCCACCAGCAGGCATCACTTTACTCACCCCTTTATCTCCCTCTCTCCCCTCTCCCACAACATCCCTCACTCTCTTCATCATTCAATCTTCCTCTCTTCCGCATTTTACACTATTCATCCCTCTCAATCCTCCGCCTTTTTTTAATCCTTCATCCATCCCCTCTCTCTAAACACTCTCACCTCTTCCTCTTCTCTATGCCCCCCTACCTCCCTCCATCCCTTCTCCCTCCCCTCCTGACTTTCAGAGAACAGAAGCCAGCTTAGAGGGGGGAGAGGCGAGAAATCAATAAGGCATGATTTATTGATCACTAAAAATGATGGCGCTCATTAGCCCCCCAAAGGGACCTCAGCGTTAAGTAGATGACAAAATGTCACCCGTCCTCGCCCCACCCCACCCGGCCACCCCTACCAGCAAAAAAATGATCCCTGGCCACCACCATGTGCCCCTCTCCCCTCCTCTCCTCTCATATCTGGGATTTAGACCCGACAGAACGCTGCATAGATGGTGGTCCTTCTATTTGGATGCCATTAGTGTGTACAACACTGAAACTGGACTTCTAGGAAACATTTCCCATCAACTCTCACCTTGGTGAAGCTCCATGAATCACTGATTTACACACAGCTCTCTTTGTCTTGTTGGATCCTTGCGTTCTGTCGGGGCAGACTAAATCAGAATATCTTTTCTTAAACACTTGTGGTGTAGCTGGTATCACCAACAATGTGGCATCAATGGATCCTTCCCCTCCAAACATCCAACAAGATTCCAGAGAAGTCCCTTTGAAAGATGGCTATGACCCTATCTGTAAAGGTTCCCTTTCTTCCCCCCCCTGACTGGTTGACCTTTTTCATGCTTTTCAAAGCTTACTGGATCACTTCCTACTCTGTTGTTTTTGACAAAACTGATTAGTAAAGCCTTGTTCCCACAGCGGGTCAGGTATTTTCTGTAGATGTACTTGTGTACTAATGTAGCCTATATTGGTCTCTTTACTTAAACTGTGCATGACTGTTTGGATGTATTGATCTAATCTGTTTAACACTACAGCCAAATTATCCATCCCTTTCTTTTTGTTAAGGCTGCAAACTTCTTAAGATGCTAACTGAGGGATGGAGACTTTGCAAAAAACAACAACACTGTCCATGTTTGCAGATATTTTGTTGCTTACTTCTTTCTGTTGGTGTTGTTTACCTCGTGCTTCCATTATCATTAAACTAAGACACAACACATTTTCAATCGACACCATGTTTGTCTTGCTAACAGCAGAAAGCTTTTGAGAGAGCATATCTGCTATTTTGTGCCAGCACACTCTCATCTACTTTTATCGATTTAACGCAACTATCTATTTCAAACGTGTGAGACTTTGGAGAATCCCAATAATCCTGATAATCAAATAACAAAATCAGTTTTGAAGCTAGTTCAGGTGGTTCAGGCATCTGATTAGGATGTCTCCTGGTTGATACCATTTTAGGTTTTCTGGGCACGCCCAACTGGGAGGAGACCCCGGGGTAGACGCAGAGTTGGCTGGAGGGATTATACACTCCTTGGAATCCTCCAAGAGGAGCTGAAAACATTGCAGGGGAGAGAGAAGTCTGGGTTGACTTACTTAGCCTCCTGCCACCGTGACCTGACCTCAGATAAGCAGATGAAAGTCGATGGATGGATGGCGTTTTGAAGCTGCTTTTACTTGAAGAACTTCCTGAGAAACAATTTACAGGGTTTGAAGAACCTTTTTAAAAAGCATGCATGCGAGTAAATATCACAGAAACCTGCCCATAAAATTACCAGGATTGTACGCTGACATTTTGATCTGAGGATTGTGCAAGCAGAAAAAGCCACGGCTTGTCCCAATAAGAACAGGTGATCCTCTTTGTCACTACATGGAGACCAGTCAAAACCTTATATGTTTGAGAGTATAAATTCACCTGACAATGGTGCTAGATAAATCACAGGGTCACCGGTAGCACTAGAAATTATCCTTTGAGGACCCTGGATAGTGAACGTAAATGTCAGTGATTTGCATTCCTCAGTTTCCAAAATATCTTGACAAACAGGAGTTGGTTGAGTGGAAGGAGGAAGCGTTTTCTGACAGACAGAAAGACTTTTCCCAGTCTGATGGTTCTTCCTGAAGACGGCTGAGCCCTTCAGTTGTGACTCAAAACTAACACACTGATCATTTCTAGGTTTTAAAGCTGTGATGTAGAATCTGATGAGCTTCATAAACTGTCTTTAGTGGCTGAGATGATATCTGTCATCTGTGTGTGTATCAGAGCGCTGAGAGCAGATCAGACGTCTGCATCTTTGTCCTCCTGCAGACTTTGAACCTCACAGTTTACTGGCAACAAACACGGCTCAAAAACACCGTAAACACTGTGTGTGTGTGTGTGTGTGTGTGTGTGTGTGCGAGTAGTACTTTGTCAGACAGGAAGGACAACAGAAGAGCGATCAGTGTTGGGGTTGGTCTTGAAGATCAAATGTGTTTTTAATTAATAGAAGGCTGAAGAGAAACTTTGCTTTAATAACTCTGTGGGTCAGACGCCCCCTCTCCGCCCCTTCTTATCTTGTTTTGCTTCCCATCTGCCTCCTGCTCAGAGAGACAGGAAATGCTGCAATAGAGAGCGGGGATGACGTGCAGCAAAGGCCCGAGGTCGGATTCGGATTTTTTACTTTTTACAAATCTGCATCTTGTTGTCTGCATCACAACAACATGTTGTGCGGTTACTTTATTCCCGTTAATTGCAAGTCAGTTTATTTTCCAGCTTACGTGAGTGGGAGTGATGTCGCTGAGACTCAACAGATGAACGGGGCGCTGCTCCGTAATGGAATAGCGTTTACGTTGCACTGAGAAGGAAGTCTTGGCTAGAAGTTGTTCAACGCTAACCGCTGGCTTCACCGGAGTGACAGAGAAATTGGCATATGATGTCTGTCAGACGAGGAAAGATCAGATTGTTACCTGAATAACTCATATCTGTATGAATGATTATGCTTTATTGGCCGACATAACCAGTATGCTTATGTTTGACAGATTCTAATGCTATGAAGCTGTTGATATGATGTTTAGAAGACTGCAGGTCAGATGAAAAGATGCACAAGTTACATTTACAGTAGATCTAACTGTGGACTGTTGTTCTGACATCATTAGACTGAAGATCGTTATCTTCAGCTTTCTGTGTTCAGTCGGCTTTGTGCTGCAACTTTATGGTTCTTAATGAACTTCCTGTGTGTGTGTGTATCTCAGTGCACACACACCTTCAGGAGAAGAGTTTCACTCTAACCCCCCCACTGCTCGCCGGACAATCCCTCATGTCCGACTGTGTGTGTGTGTCACTGTGAGGAGGGGAGGGGCTCAGGAGGACCCGAGGAGGGGGTGACTGGACGCTTCATCACCCGACGGCCAACCTCTCAGGATGATGCATGAAGCCCTGCAGGAAGCGGTGCACGGGCCTCTGAGGCCAGAAACACCACGACACGCTCACACACACACACTCACGCGCACGCACACACACACACACACACACACACACACACACACACACACACACACACACACACACACACACACACACACACACACACACACAGACCTGAGGCGTAATAGGCACCTCATTCAGTGTCACATTCTGGTATTAAAGGTCGGACTTTGGGCAGAATCGCTGGTTATCAGAGAAGCTGAGACACGTGTTGAACACAGTAACAAAGTTTAAAGCTTCTGGAAACCCAAATCCACAAAAAGCTTCCCACTATGTGATATGTTCTTAAAATCAACTCTCTTCCAGTCTCTGAAAATGTTCTGATATCGGGTGTGAAGTGGGCGGGGTTACCTCTGAGAATTATCACGCAATACATTTAAACCAATAATACAAAATACACACACGTACCGTTTAATCAAGTGCAACAAAACTACTCAATCTGTCTTAAGTCTAAGACAACTCCTCACTGCGTCACCTTTAGCTAGCTAAGTACCGGCTGTAATCTGTCCACACATATCTATCTGATCGATCGATCTGACCTATTTCCCTCTCTGTCTCTCCCTCTGCTCTTTGCGCCTTCATGCTCGTGTGTGCTCGTCCTAGCTGCACATCCAGCAGTGAAGATGACGGCTTGTCATGCGGTGGATTCGAGAAAACAGTGTGCCCGTCTTTTTGCGAGCCGTGCCGTATCGTACAAAAGCACTCCTGCATATGCTGAACTCATTTCCCCCTAAGACTGGTTAACCACTTTTGCCCGTAAAGCTCTGGTCTTTGCCAAACGGCTTCAACTTGCAATCGGAGCGCTGTCCGGCCTCTCCGCACTTCAGCCTCCCTGTGCCTGCCCACTGACAGCCAACTGTTCAGCTCGAGCTGCGCCGCCCACCTCTGCTGTACACTTGACGTCTTGAATTTAGGTTTCTATGCAAACAAACCAGCACTCCACAAAGTTTAGTTTTCAGACAGGAAATCACAGTTTTCTTTGAGTGGATGATTTTGACAAAACGAGGGAGAAGAGCTGTAAAATATGGAGCTGCCAGCTTCTTTCACTTGGCTTAATATCCCAGGATGCTTTGAGAAGCAATACACATTGAATGGGGTGAATTTTGATTGACATATGTCATATACTAAACACTTTTTACTACATTTTTATTCCTCCATGCAAAGAGCTTCTGAATAAAACGCAACAAACAAAAAAACAGTCTGAAAGAAGAAGAATTTTCTTGTACAAAAAATGAGAGTATCACATTTCTGAGAGGTGTGAGGGAGAAGAGGAATGAATTTGGCCGAGTGGTCAACAGACGGCGTGCTGAAGGCCTTGATGTCCCCCTCGCATGGTGCTAAACGCTGCCTCTGGACCGCCAGACGCCCGGTCACAGAAACACAAATTAAAGATTCAGACGGGATAAAAAGATGACACTTTGAATTTTTGGGCTGTAGTCCTGTTTTGTTTCTGTAGTTCACTCGGAGAGCAGGATGGTGTGTGTGTAACTTTAGATTCAGAATAAACGCTTCCTGTTAATCCGGTGTGCACACAAAGCATGGACTGTATGTAACACAAGAACTGGGAGATATGAGTCATACACAAACACTGTCCAAAGTGTAAACGTAGCTGTTTCTCTACTATCTTAATGAAGCCTCAAGTTTGACATTTGGCCGCTGCCATGTTGGTTATCTGAAGCCGGGAGTGACCACATTTGGATGAGAGGGTGGAGCTGGAGAGGAGGGATCAGAGCTAAGCTCTTCCCATGGCTAACTCATTACCTGCTAATGAGATAGTTAAACCGCCATTTTCTTACGGACTGAGATCTTTTCGTGGTGGCAGTCGATCACACAGAGCGGTGAGGTGTAAACACACAGAAATGGCTAACGCACAAACGTTTGTGTGGATGGACGATGACGGAGAAATGACCTTAAAAGCTACAAAGAGAGTTCATTTCTAGAAAAGGTCGACTGGGAGAGAGCGGCACAAAGCAACTCGAGAGTCTGACATTGTTTTTGTAGTCCTCCTACTCGTGCATGGCTATTGACTGGAACCATAACATGTGCTTAAAGTCTCCATTTACACAGAGATGGAAACAGTGACGTTTTACAAAGGTTGCGCCCTCGAACACTTTACAAAAACTTTTCAGGCCTAAAACGCCGTCGTTGTGTGACGTGGCCTTAGCCTTATGAGGTTAATAATATAAAGACACCATACAGATCTTAGTCAGTCACTGCTTGACCAGGTGATTGTTAGCTCATTTACGCTTGTTGTTGTGTCAGCTCGTGCTCTCTCTGTCGCTCTGCTCCACACACACACACACACACAAACACACACACGCTCCTCCTCCTCTACCTGGCAGCACGTACACACCTGTACTCTGTCATGCGTGTATTATTGACGGACAAATTGGACTCACAATGGGGGGACTATCATGGATTTTGAATGTCCGACTAACCACCGCTTCCATTTCAGTCTCGTCTCGTGTACGAAGACAAAAGTTGCGTGTCGTCAGAGTTGTTATTATCACAGATCTATTTTAAGCTTCTCAACGACTCGTCTTCGTCATAAAGAAACGGTAGTCGAACATTACTGTCATATTTTTCCTTCATGAATGATCACTGATGGGGACCGACTCACTTTTGGAGACCGCCTCAAGTGGACAGTCGAGGAAATGCAGTTTATTTTAAGTTTATTTTTGAACATCAGAGGTCGCCCCCTTTGGTCTTACCTCACTGTTAAGTACTTAAACTGTCAGGAAGGTTGATGCTCAGTTGTCATGGAGACGCATCAAACTCTTAGATAAAATAAATAAAACCCTTCTCGAACTTCCGCCTGCTCCGAACCAAACATGGCTTTATCTCCCTCTCTAAGTATCTCTAAGCACCAACAACACATTTCACTCATGCTGGAGTGATGTTCGCCAAACACTCCAGTGTCCTCAGGTTTAAGGAAATGTCTCTTTGTGACTGGTTTTAAATATTTACATGTTCACTGTAAGAACTAAAGTGCTTAGAGCTCAGAGCCACAGACAATCCTTTTCAGGAGATATGTAAGGGGGGAAAAAAAGAATAAAGTCAATCTTATCCTTTTAGACGGACGTCTTTACATAAAGAACAAGCTAAATGGACAAACAGACCAAATCCTCGGTATTCTCCTTTAGCGCCCACGTTCCGTACGGCAGGAACTCGTCTGGAGGCAGAAAAATGAAACTGAAGAAGAAAAGAAAAGAGGAGGCACGAGGCGGCAGGCAGGCAGGCAGGCAGGTGGAGAAGAAAGGCTGAGATGTAGTTTGTGTACGCCGGCCCCACGCTGCTACCAAAGAGTGTACACACACATTAGCATAAAACAGCTTTGCATATGATCTGAGCACTCTCCAACACGGGCGACGACAGGAAGAGGGGTGGGGGGGATAAAGCTCTGCTATTCTGTGAGCCTGCGACGATCACATGCTGTCAACAGAACCTCACATAACAACCACCCCGCTCCACCACACACACACACACCCCTGCCCTGGATCAGTGTATAATCCTCCTCTACACTCACACACACACACTCAGAGCAAACTTAAGGTGCTCTCATCTCTGTGGATGTTGTTTTTGTCTGGTTTATTTTTCATTCAGGACACAGAAATCAGAGAAATTCTAGACAACAGTGTGTCTGAGTTTGTGTGTGTGTCCCTTTCACATCCAAAGTCCCGACAACGGAAGCCCAAAGAGGACATGCATCCATACATTTATTATTTACTCCGCTTTTATAATACCTTTTCTGTTATTTTCTCTACAATTAAGAATATGTGTCGGACATGGTCACTATCCAAATCAACGCGTATGGCGCTAAATATCTTACCATGGCCTCTGCATCGTGATTCGTGTTGTGAGGTCGTTGGAAACACCCGGCCCTAACGTGTGCATAGATGTTGCTTTGTTGTGTTTCTGTCTGAATGTGAGCGGATCAGTTTGACACTTTCATGGGGTGTCAGTGACTTCACTGTCATCCCTGACACACACACACACGTCTCGCTGTGTCTGTGTTTGTGTGTATTTATAGGCTCGTAGCTCATTAATGTAAACAGGCTACTAAGCACAGGTTCTGCTGAGCTGCACCACCAACTCCCATAATCCTCTGGGAGAAAGAGCGCCATGTGTCCTGCTTCATACCTCTCTGTGATAATCACTCCCTCTCTCTCTCTCTCTCTCTTATTTTCTCGCCCTCTTTGTATTCCCCCCTTCTCTTTCTCCATCGTCTTTTTTCACGCTCCAACATCTGCCGGCACTTTTTGAACTCCGCGCAAGCCGTCCCCTCAGAAGTCTGCACAGAGACACTAAATAATAATATCAGCCGTGTGTCGTTAACTCTTTACATCCATCCAGCGACTTAAAGTTAACAGGTCGGGGGTTAGAAGGGTTTAACTGTGACTCTCAGGGCAATCAATGCTGCATTTAAAATGTGTCATGTTTCTTGTGAGATTAGGAAGCATTCATAAAACAGAAGAGGGTCCAGAAAATATCTGATCTTCTGTAGGAAACATGAAGAAAACAGACATTAGTGACCTTTGTTTAAATGAGTGTTGGCTTGTCGTCTCAGAAGCTGGAGAAGTGGAGGAAGAAGTTGGCCCTGAAGTTAGCTAGTAGGGTAAAATGTACTCCAACCTCTTTGTGTACATTCTTGACCCCGATCACAGCTCTCTAACTAGCCTTAAAAAGGGGAGTCCCGGTCCGCTCTTTTTTTTTTTACTCTGGTGCAGTTTGTTTTGTTGTGATCCGACCTAACCGCAGGAAGCAACACCTTGTGCCCTCTCTGTTCATCATCACTGAACATGTGAAAGACCGCAGGCAGACCTGATGGAGCTTCAGAAACAGTTTGAGTGGATGAGCAGAAGGATTAACGTGCTCCTTCTCCTGAACTGTCTTGATAAGTGTCTCCTCCGACTGATGAGCAGAGCCCACATCAGTCCGTGTAGTCGTCTGTCCATTTAGAAATTGTAAAGCGTCTTTGGAGCAGAAACAGCCAATCAGGAGTCGACTAGTCTTTGGTTACTTCTGGGATTTTTCCCGCTAGAAGTTCTGACTAATCAGAGAGCATTTCACTCGCACATCACACGTTTTGGTCCAAACTTGAGGTAATGATGCAACAGTGGAACAAACTGGTCCATGATTCAGACCAGAGCAAACGAACTAGAGGTGTGAAAACTATTTAACAAGTTTCATTTGACAGTTTAGAAGCGTGAGTATATTTGACTGTATTGATCTGATCTGACGACATACGTTTGTTAATTCATATCTTCCCTCCTCATCCTCCTCTGCTGTTTGTTTTCTGTTTGTTTGAACTCCACAACCACTCTCCTCTTTTCCCCCGCGGCTCGCTAATCAGGTGTTTTTGTCCCAAACGTGTGTGTGTGTGTGTGTTTGGTGTGTTTGGTGTGTGTGTGTCCAGGTTGACTGACAGACGGCCTCTGTAATAGCAGGTGTTGCTGTGGTGATGTGGAACAGCTTGTCTTCCCTTTACCAACCTTAGCTCTGCTCTCAGGAGGCCGACATGAAGACACACACACACACACACACACACACACACACACACACACACACACACACACATACACACATTATCACATAGTCATGATTACACTCAGAGGTCCTGCGCTAGCTACAAAACACAGAGGACATCTCTTTTCTCTTTTCTTTGTGTCTTTACATTTCTCTTCTGTCATTGGTGCGTTAAATAAAACACATTTTAGAATGTAACCCTGCTGTTGGACGGTTTTCTACATTTTCAACTTTGAGAGTAGTTGACCAGTAGATGGCGCTCTTTAGCACCAGTCTCTCAAACCAAAACAAAGCTGTCTCTTCAGCGCACCGCTTCCCCCTCCACCCCCTCCCCTCCCTTACTGTTCCCGCTGTTTCTACGCCTGATCTCCATTCTGACATGGAGCCCAAAGATGATTGCGTTCTTGTCTTTGAAGTGTTTCAGACTAAAAAAGTCTGTTGGTCCTCCTTGCAGCAAAACTTTGCCCTAATGCCTCTACAAACCGCAAACCCTGAGTGAGCGTGGCCATCTCTCCTCCCCCACATAATGGGAGAGCTAACAGTCAGAGAGGAAGGGGTTAACGTGAAGAAACAAAGCATGTTTGAGCCTCTGAGTGAAGTGGAGGCCGTCCTGTCCTGTATGAACATATAGCAGAAAACAACAAGCCCAGCGGGAGTTTGACGACTTTTTTTTTTTTACTGAAAGGATTTACTCACCGATATATATTAAAGGCAGGGTGGGTCATTTTCTCCAGATCCACTTTAAGATTTTGGTTGAAATTGTCTTTAGGTCCTGACAGAAATTAATAACTCATGTGCTCTGAAAAAAGGAACAAAGAAAATCCGTCATCTGTAGCAGTTGTAAGCCTGTAAAAACTTCAACCAATGTCTGCCACGAGGTACCAATCTGATGAACCAATCACAGCCTCCCTGTCTCCCTGCTCGTTCTCTACCCCACGCGTGCACGAGCCCACACTCAAAGCATGAGCTGAGGCCCGCTTCTGGAGAAACGGCGCTTGTGCATGTAAGTGAGGGGCGTGGCTTTTGAGGGAGCGCAGAGGGGAGGGGGTGAGTGCAGACGGAGCACTGAGGGAATACTTTCGAAAATTACCAACCTTGCCTTTAAGTAAAGATTAGGTCTGGCCGATTTATCAATTAATCTGGTCTGAACAAAATGGAGTTTTTTCTTCCACCGCTCCCCTTGGGCTCACGGCACATTCAGCATCTTTCTAAGTCTGACCACTTACAGAGTTTTCCAGACAACCCAAGTTTAGATTTGGAGATGCTGCCAAAGGTATTGCACAAAATTAAGAGTCACGTACACATCAGCTGTCCTTCCGTCCCTCCATCCACAGCTACTAATTATGTTATGTCTTTGGGCTCTCCTCCCATAAGGTCCCCTCTCCTCCCTGTCTGACACACGCACAGCGCTTAGCAACATTTAGCAAAGTTAGTTGTGTGCTGTGCAGTTTACAGACGGGCATGAGGGTCGATCACGACCAGATCTGCTGCTGCAGACCGTCGGATGAATATTTCTTATTCTCCCCTCTTTGTCTTTCTTTCTCTCTGCCTGGCTCCTGTGTTCCTCTCTCTCCCTCTCCTTCCTCCTTTCAAACTTCTGAGAAGAGAGATAAACTCCGTCATGTTTGCTTCACGCAAAGTTAGACGACAACAGCAGGCGGCACCGAGCGACTCCTCTGTGTTTAATAAAAGACGAGGAGCCTCACCTCCTCATTCTGTGTATGCAAATATCAATTCTACATTTTCATCACAGGGATGCACTCTTTATTTGTCTCACCTTCTTCTTCTTCTTCTCTCCTAAATTAAAAAGCTGCTATATTTCATCCTTTAACTTCACATTATTTAGTTTGGATATTAATTCTGCAGAAGTAGTTACTTTACGCAGAAATAGACGATACGAAAAGAATCAAATGTTTAGAATAATCTCTGCTCTCGGTCCATGTAAACTCTCTCTCACACACACACACACACACACACACACACACACACACACACACACACACACACACACACACACACACACCCCCCTGTGTGACACACATCAATTAAAATCCTGACAAAAGCTGTAAATTGTGTCTCTGTGCCCGCTCTCATTTCCTGTGTGCAGATAAAGCTGTGTCCATTCACAGAATCAATAATAGCTTTATAAATATGTTATTAATAAAGAGTTAATCCACATCTATATTTCATGGCGGGGGAAGGCCGCTGAGGGGGCTTTACTGAGTATCATCATTTATAATTAATCTGCTCCTCCTGGGACTCGCTGGATTAACAATCTGCTGCAGACCGAAGAGAGCTGTGTTGGCTTTGTTTCAGCTGAGGACACGAGGAGGAGGAGGAGGGGGGGGTTAAAATAAAGACTGGAGGGGGGGGGGGGCATCATGTGGCTGAAGGGTATCAAACCAAGAAACAAACTTCACCCTCGACGTCACATTTACAGTTCTCACCTACAGAAGCCCTAACAGTACGGCTCCACTGCTTCAGGTGAGGACGCTTGGGGCCGCGCCGGTGCGCTCAATTCGCCGCTTGATGGCGTATACTCCCACTGAAAAGTGGGGATGTTCCATTTTTCCCTTGACCTCTCCACCCACTCTTGATAGCCAAGTTGTATCAAAAATGAATGCACCTGATTGGATAAACGTGTGGCTAGTCCGGGCGGTGCCTGGAGTCATTTGCATAGAATGCTACGGTCTATTCTTCTCTGGCGAACGCGCCGGAGCCCCTCTCGAAACTCGTAGCAACGATCCCATAATGCAATGGCTACTGCCTCTCCGTCTCTCCATAGGAAATGAATAGAAAGCAGGCACTAACCGTCGTCGGAACCAGTGGAGCGTACCGTAAGAGGACATTAGAGGTGGGCGATATGACTCCAAATTGATATCACAGCAGATATTTGTGCACTTTGTGTATTACTGCTAAATCATATTTGTGGTCTTGGAGGAATTTTAAAAATTAACTTCTGGATTTTCTTGAAGTACTCCTCCGCTCCCCTTGGGCTCCCGTAGTTCACCTCCTTGTTGCGTCCTACAGAGTTGTTGGGTGGCCCCAGGTGGGTGTCACGCAGCCACAAGTATTTAGCTGAAGTTCTCTGCCTCATCTGTACTTTCGCTGAATCCTGAAACTGCATAATGCACTTTTAAAGACAAGTTTACAGCTCACACTTTACGATAAGATAAACCTTTATTTATCCCATAACGGAGACATTTACAGTGTTACGGCAGCAAAGAGCGAGGAGGGACAAGAAAGAGCACACAGTGCACAAAAACATTTATTAAGAGGAGTCACAACAGAGCTGGGCCATGTAACCAGAAAAGAGAAACTCAGGTGACTTTAGTCATCCTTGAAGGGAAATTCAGTTTGCTATTGGCACATTTTTATTGATTGCAAAACATATTTTTTTATAATTTTTTGTCATTTATAGGTTTTTTAAGAAGATGAGCTCTTTATTTGTCTCTTCTTCTTCTTCTTCTTCTTCTTCTTCTTCTTCTTCTTCTTCTTCTTCTTCTCTCCTAAATTAAGAAGCTGCTTTATTTCCTCCTTTGACTTCACATTATTTAGTTTGGATATTAATTCTGCAGTAGAAGTTCACAGAAATAGGAGCCGACTTGTGGAGAAGAAGTCACGTTTAAACTTATTTGAACTCTTTTGACTTTGGAGGTTCCTGTATTTTTGCAGACAAAGGGGTGAGGAACATGCAAACACACACACACACACAGAACGGGTCCAGACTTTCTTTGTCCCGGTTTTTCAGGGTGGACTGACATTGCAGTCTCTCTCCTCCAAAAACAAAAGATGTGCAGCGATGTGAGCGAGCTGTATCAGAGCAGCATCTCAGCAGCTCCGGGGCAGCCGGCAGGCGAGCAGAACGACGGCTGCAGGAGAGAGAAAGACACTGCTGACAAACGCATTAATTACTTTATCAACCTCAGCTCCCAATTAACCTTACACGCCACCTTCCAGGTAAGACAGCCAGCCTGGAGGGGGCGGGCAGGAGGAGTCGACTCCTCATCAAGACGAGAAAAAGTCTGAGTCAGAGAAAAGAGGAGGTGAGATGAAGAGTCCTGTAGACAATAGTTCCTCCTGCTCTTTAAAAAAAAGACACAAATGACCAGATAACATCGTCATTAACACACGTTTAGAGGTTTCCACCAATCCTGGCCCTGATGAACAAACGCCATGTCCACTTTAATTAATACATCCTTTGAAATATCTTTAATTCATGCCTTCATTTCCATTTCCAATTATGTCTAAATATGTGCGTCTTTGTCTCCTGACCGGCGTCTCTCTGCTCGGACACTTTGTCAGCGGCTCAGAGAGGACAGAAACCAGGACGACAGAAAACCTCATTAAGTAAAGTGGTCTGAAGAATTAACGTTTTTTTATCACCTTATCATTAAAACAGAGGGAGTCCTCGTGAAAAGAAATGATCATTTAACTCTTTCTTGTCTCTTTTGTGTTCCCAATGTTCAGCCAAGTGTGTAATGGTGAATGGACTTATCGTTCTTTTCTAGTCTTCTGTCTAGGTCACACCTCCACATTCACACACTGATGGTCGAGGCTGCTGTGTAGAGTGACCATCAGAACTGAAGCAGTGGGAACAACGTGGGGTTAAGTGTCTTGCCCAAGGACACATCGGACATGTGGCTGCAGGAGCTGAACCTTTTGTTGGCTCTTGGACGTGGAGTATGTTTGCTTTGTGTTGGACAGGCAGGTGCCAAACAACAGTGCTTAGCTTGTGCTATCTTACTGAATTATCGGCTTTTCCATCACAACAAATGTAATAGTCTCAGGTAGCTTGCAGTGAAGGTACAAGCAGTAAACAAACACACTACGTCCTGCAGTGAGTGTGATGAGCCTAGTTTGACTGTTGTGTTGTGTTTTTAACTCTCTAACCTTTTCTGTCAGTGAAATGAGAGAGAAATAAATTCACAGTTCATTGTTCATATAACACACAGGTGGCATGTATGAAGCCTTCTCTTTAGATTCAGGCCTCTGTCTGAAGAACCTGTTATTGTACAGAATGAGCACGAAGGGTTAACAATACACACTCTGCAAACACGCGCACACACACACACACACACACACACACACACACACACACACACACATCTGTACATGCATCGCGTAGTTAAAAGTTTGTGTGGAAAATATTGGAGAGAGAAAGTGTTAATCAGATGTTTTTACCCCCCCCGCACTCACACACACTCACACACACTCACACTCACACACACTCACACACACACACACACACACCCTCTGAGTTTATTTAAGCTGATGAGTGTTGGTGTTTTATTCTGGGGCGGGTGGGGTTAATAATGACCCTGGCAGGAGAACTGAAACATGGAGAGAGTCTGAGAGGAGCGAGGAGGGAAATCTAAACCAGCTGTGGTCTGATGTTTAGTCTGAGACTCAAACGTAAACGTCTTTTAGCTGAAACGTTGATCACATCTACAACAACAACAATGAAGTTCCAAAAGCTGCAGTACCTGTAGTGTCCACTTGAGGCTATCTCCAAAGGGAGTCACTCCCCATAGCCCCAACTAAAGCTTGACTACTGAGGCCAGCCAGTCCCCTTTAGCTGATGTGCAACAGTTTAGCTAACCCTGTCTATACACCGGTGTTATGCAAAAAAATGCATGCATGCTGACAATTGCATGCGCCTCACAGGACAATGTAAGATATGGCAGACACAATTTCTATGCTGCCGTATTTTCCTCCAGCCTGAAAGTTCCTTTCATGACACTTAAGAGTAAAACACAGTTTGCAGCTCAACTTTACGCGTCTTCTACAGAGTCTATAGAACAAAAAGGACACTTAACGTTTATTAAGTATAAACTTCTGATACTTCATCACAGATCTGACCCCAGAATTAAATAGTTTTAAAACTGTTCCGTGAGGTGCATGCAATTTTTGCAGGCATCCCTGGAAACCCTCGATCCAAGAGAGATCACTTCTCTAACTGTTGCTCTAGTTTTATCTTGCATCTTCTCAGGGCTGCAACCAGTGCAAACGTAGACTCACACAAACTGTTAACCATAACCTAGGGACACATGATGAGCTCACGTCATGTTGTATGACTCGTTTTAAATACTATTAGAGTGGGATTATGTCGGAGTGTATATATGGCATGCAGTGTGTGTGTGTGTGTGTGTGTCTGTGTGTGTATGAGCTTCTTCCTGCAGGGCGAAAAACAGCCACAGTCATTTGTCTTCTCTTTGTTCTAACCACAAGAATCCAACTTTCCTTTTCTCGCTGCTTTCATTCTTTTTGTCTTTCTCCCCCCTCCTCCCCTTCCTCCTCTTATCCTTCCTCCCCTCCTCTCCTCTCCTCTCCTCTCCTCTCCCCAACCTCCTCCTCTTTTTTTGATGTGTTTGCCTTCACGGCTTCTGAGCGCTCTCTAATTCCATCTGGCCACAACAGCGAAGGCGGCGCGGTGAGAAAAAGCATTTCCATATGTGCAAATTAGGGACCCCCCCTCGCCAACCCCACCTATAAAAACACACACACACACACACACACACACACACACACACACACACACACACACACACACTCATCCTGAGTGCTAAAGCTGCTAATGGTGATCAGGAGAGGTGTGTGTGTTGTCATGAGGTCTGAGTGTGTGTCAGGATGTAACGTCTGCATCAACATCTCTGAAACTTTGACCTGCACAGAGCAACGACAATCGATAACTTACTGACACACAGATTAACATTACTATTATTATTATTGTTATTATTGCTGTGGTCCAAATTGCCTGTGCTGATTAGAACAGTTATCTGAGATTAGAAGGAGTCCACCTGCAGCTTTATTACCTGAGCTCATTTCTGTCTCTGATTGTCTGAATCTCAGCACGCCTCCTAAAAACTATCGTTAGCACCTCGTCTGGTTTAAAGGGACAGGAAGAACGGGCAGAGACACACAGGGACAATTAACAACAACACGCACACACACACAGACTGAAGCCTGATAATAAAGATGTATAGACGTACAGTCCTGCTGTTTCTTCTCCTGAATGTGTGTGTCTATGTGTCAGTGTCATTGCTGACACACAAACACACACACACACACACACACACACACACACACACACACACACACACACACAAATACACACACACAACCGCTGGTCTTTGTGTGTCAGTAAACTGGGATCATTCAATCAATGCCTGTTTGTCAGCAGCTCTCACACAGTAACTAGATTGTGACATATTGAGAGATTCCAGCTTGTGTGTGAGCGGTCGATACCCGAGCGTCCGTGCCATTAAACCCCGAGTTAATGTCTGCAGGTGACTTTGGAATGTCATACCTGTGAGGACGCTGACGTCTGTCGGCATGAGAGAGACGCATCAATTCTGTGATCGAAGCAGAATGTGCTTCGCTTTATGTATCTCCATTTGTCCTTTATAAACAGACGCACACACACACACACACACACACACACACACACACACACACACACACACACACACACACACACACACACACACACACAGAAACCTGAGGCAGCTGAATGTCGTGTGAAAGATTCTCTATCTGTTAGTAGAGCTTTGGTTTAGTGTTGTATGTGTGTGTAGTGAAGCAGAGCTGGATTTAAAGCGGAGGATGAAGACAACATGACCACAACTGTAAACTTCATTGCCACTTTTCAACGGTCTGATTCCAAGCGCTAGATGTCAGATATAAGAAGAGGCTTCTGTTTCAGCAGCTCTGCAACTTCATCTTGTTTGATGTTGTTGTTCATTATCTCATGAGGTAAATACGTTTTTAAAATCTGGTTTAGAGTCCAGAGAGAGATGCATCTATAAATGAGGATCACCTCCAGGCTTGGATGTGACTGCAAAATTTCACTTTATGTTTTAATTCGATATCCAGACTTTCAAAAAACAAGGTAACTCCTGTTAAGCAGGGTACATATGACTAAAGGTCTTTTTTAGGCACCTTCCCCGGAAATCTTCCTGAGTTGCTTGTTCACACATGCAGCCTCACAGCGGGAGACTCAATGCTGGATGCTCAGACTAAATGTGGGCAAAGTTTCAGATCATGAGGTAAACGTATGTTGGAGTAATCCCAGGATGAGTCTGCAGAGGGCGCTAAAAGGCTTGTTCAGCAAATCATGTGATAGTTTCCCCGATATGAAACCAAGAATTTCACGCGACGGCTTCAAGCCTCAACGGAAGCTGGTGAAACCTCTTACACAGACTCTCTTCTCCCAGCACTGGAGAGCAGCCCTGCAGTGTTCTGTCCACCTGGAAGCCGTCCAGAGAGCTGGCCAATCAAAAGAATGTGGGCACTGGGGAGGGGGGCCTTAAAGAGACAGCAGCAAAGGTTGAAATGAGGGTCCATCCATCCATCCATTATCTATACTGCTATTCCTGTTCGGGGTCATGGGGGGCTGGAGCAGATCCCAGCTGTCATTGGGCGAGTGGCGGGGTACATTTAGTGACATATAGACCAACAACCAGCCCCACTCACATTCACACCTACAGGCCCCCAGTTGATCTAACGAGCATGTCTTTGGGCTGTGGAAAGAAGCTGGAGTACCCGCACCACCTAGCAGCCAAAATGAAGGTCCAAGATCAGAAAATCATTCAAAGCAACTCTATAGGTTTCACAGACTGACACCATGAAAGGTGAAAATGAAGAGATAATGCACTCCATCTATTTATTCTCATAGCATCAGTTTAAGTCTATTAAAGTATTTACACTTAATGTCTTTTTCGTTTGACCACACTCTGAACAGAGCAGTAAGCAAGGTAATGAATGAATGAATTAGTTAGCAGGAACGCTGTCCTCTCTCTGGCAGTGGTGCTGTTCTGTGTGATTGGCTGCCCGTTGCAGCCCCTCCTCCCCTCAGGCCTCAGTGCCAGGTACAACCAGCTCCCCTCCTCTCTGCCAGAGCAGAGTGTCCTGGCAGTCACAGCGCTGGGCACAGTTAGCACATTTCAAACAGCTGGCAGAGATGTTTGGCGAGCAGAGACACTCTCCACTTGACCTCTGCATGTTGAACAGAGGAGATCAAAGATGGAGGACTCATCAATTATAACGCAACAACAAGAGGGAGAGGGGGTCCAAACAGAGAGAGAGGGGCAGCTCGAGGGGGGGAAATGTTTGTGTTCATCAATATGCATGTGTGTGTGTGTCTATAGATGTGTGTGTGTTAAAGCAGGGCTGCTGAGAGCGAGGACTAAAAAAGCCTGGAGGGGCCGAGGGGAAATCTTAGGCCCCTGTGACCCCTCCTGTGGCGGGGGCCCAGCTGTGCTGTACTGGGCATCTGCCAGCTAGAGGACAGATCCGTCCCCACACACACACACACACACACACACACACACACACACACACACACACACACACACAGATGATGTTAAAAAGACACGCACACACATGTGGATCATTTGCAGTGATCTGTTTGTTTATTTTTTAAAGGGGGGGGGGGGGGGGTGATGTAGGGCAGTTGTGGTCTGGGGTAAATCCTCTCGGTGTTTCTCTCTGAAGGAGAAAAATCAAATCAAATCAAATCCTTTGTTTCCCCCGACAACGAAGCCAGCAGCCGTACTCAACAATCACTCAGTCCAATGGCTCACACAATTGCTAAAGCGATAACATCCTGCAGAAAAAGAGAGAGAGAGAAAAAAAAGAGAGGCAGACTACATAAAATATTTCCTCATAATGTGAGACAACAGCGTGGGGACGTGTGCACATTTACACTCTGCTATAATGTCAGCCTTTGTTTGTGAGAACTACGGATGTTTACAGCTACTCACATCACAGTCAGTTAAAAGCTAAATTAAATTCAGACTGGTCTAAAATCAAGAAAACATTCAGATAGCAATTAAAACTGAGTACATTTATCCAACACAGCTACACCCAGGATCACAGCGTCTCCAGGTAAATGGTCACAGTCGTTGGCACCACCATCCCTCAGGTTGACGTCCACACATTGCTCCGATTGATATGTGAGTTTAACCTGACACAGTCTACATTGAACTCTATATCTATGAATCAAAATCCTGCCAAACCGCTCCATGCTATGAGATTCAATCCATCCGCTGTGCTGGTCTAGACCTGGGCCGCAGAGTAGGGAGAGTAGGCACTTTAACTGAAGCTACAGCCCGAGCTAGTAGAGGGTAGCTTAGACACAACATTTGACTGACGTTGTTTGCCTGAATTGATAAAAATACTAATACATAGTTAGACCAACTAGTATTGGTGCTGACTAGCGAGGGTGACGCTGTTTTATCGTCAAGTTTACTAATCATGCCATCCCTAGTATGAACATTTTTCTTTTTGTCGGGCTTTCACACTTGCAGAAATTACGGAAAAACTTCTGATATTTGCAGGAGGAGCTGCATGTGTGAACGCAAACAGCCACATTTTTCACTCAGACTTTACTCGGAGTCTCCTGCTGTGAGGCGCATATATGAAAACAGTCCTGTAGTGTAAACGCTCCCCCCTCATACCTTTACTAACACAACAGGGCCAGAAGTGACACCTGAACTCTAAATCCACAAAGTATATCTGAAAATGACATTCCAACACTGCCCTCCATTAACTCCAGACTTCACAGCAGAAGCTGGATTGTGTGTGTGATGGCGTTGAAGGTGCGCACACAGGAGGTGTCGGAGGTTTCATAAATAAAACACTAAATCTATAAAACTCTGCACACGCAGAGCCTTACTCAGCCTCTAGCTCCGCCCTCTACACACCCACTTTCAACCATAAATGGTCACTACAATCCTTACACTGTATAGAAAGATGGATGAAACAACAGCCCCCTGGATGTGAAGCCAAAACATTTGGAGCGCCCCCTCCTGACTGGCTGCAGTAAAGGTCATAAGCTCCGCCTCCTCAATGTTAACAGATGGAACATGGGTCAAACATGGTAGTCAGTCCTTATCACACTGATTCATGTCCAAGTGTTTATTTTTCTAAGATGTTTAGTTAAAATAAGTTATTTGATGAGATAAAAAGAGTGGATGTGAGGTCATGATTGACAGGTCTGTTGACAAATGAGGCTCCTCCGTTGCAATGTGCGAGGAAACGTAACGAACACTGACACAAGAGTCATTGAACTTTCAATAACCGTGAGTGTCTGCTTCAAAGCGACACAAGAATCTGTTCTGCTGTGGACTGAACCCACCTGAGGGACCTTTGACCTTTTAACAGGAAGTTAAATTGTGTTTAGATTAGAGGAAAGGGCGGGACAATACTGCAGCTGATCTCTACTGCACAGACTCTGACTCTAAATGCACATTATGTCAGCGCTGCGTGTGTGCGGAGGGGGCTTGTTTAATTTTAGCAGAGGAAAGGGTTTCTACATCAGATCATTTTTTCCAGAAACATCAGGAGAATTTCAGCACCTCCACAACAAAGTCAGTCAAGGTGTCTGACTGAAGTTACAACTCATCTCAAGACTGAAAGATTTCAGACTTCTTTTGTAATCGCGCTGCACAACATAAATAAACATACTTTTCCTTCGTGTGTCTGTAAAACGTCCTGATGTATTTTATGCTGCAGCATGTATGTGAGACTCAGAGAAAGAGAGTACTCAGGATGCTCTGTGTGCCTGCAGACTTTTGGACCTGTGTTTGGTGTTTGGGTGTGTGTAGTTTGTCGCAGGTTGTGGTCATCGTTCTGATTCATGCTGGTGTGTGTTGGTGAATATTTCTGTATGAACACAAAGAGTGAAACAGTCTTTCATGTCCTCATCAGCCGCCTCTCTGCTTCACGTCTGGAGATGGTTGTCTGCTATTGTCTCAAACTGTCACTCACTCACACACACACACACACACACACACACACACACACACACACACACACACACACACACACACACACACACACACACACACACACACACACACACACACAGTCACACAGTCACACGTACACACACCTACAAAACCACAAACACACGATCTTCTCTTAGCACTCAGCATGAGCAGTATAAGGACAGACGATGGGACTAAATAAAAGCAGAGTAAGTGAGAGTGAGGATCCCGCTATGTCTAAGCCTAATTCACAAAGCGTTAGTAGTAGTAGTCCAGTGCCGTGCAGTTTTCTCTGGATTTGTTTCTTAATTTGGAGGCTTTCTGCACCTTGAGTCTGCCGAGCTGCACTCTCGTGCTCATTTCATTCATGATGAGCCGGGAGGGGAGAGGACACGTTTTCCAGTTTATTGTGAGGCCAAACTCATAAACAGCATGATGTGGTCAATGAACCCAAAAGGTACATTTTCAAAGTGGTCAATGAATCCACTCTTACCTCAGCCCAAACTGAAAACTGGTGTTTGAGCCGTAAAGAGACAAAGTGATGATCAGCTTCACCCGCTGCCCTCAGTCTGTGTTATACCAGCTCTGTGTGCTAGAAGGGTACAATGGGACACACACGGTCATAGACAGGAAGTTAGTATGTTTGTTTGTGTCCAGGTTTCTCTCTCTCTTTCTCTCTCTCTTTCTAACACACACACACATACACAGAATCACACACACTTTCTGTTTTCTAACATCTCTCCCAGTTGTCGCACGAGACGAGTGTTATCTGTCACTGAGGCTGAAATATTTATAATGAGAGACATGGGGGGGGGGGGGCTGAATTATTCAGCATGGGTGGTTGGGGGTGGGGGGATGATCGGGGGTGCACTAAATAATCTTCACAGTGTGGCATCCCTTCCAACGCACGCACACACACGCGCACACACACACACACACACACACACACGCACACACACACACACAGTTTGTGTGGTGTAGTGAGTGGACCGGGCTGCTGGCCTCTCCTCACAGACTGACTGTCTTTATGTTGAACACAGAACGCAGCCTATGTCTCAGAGTGTGTGTGTGTGTGTTTGTTTGTGTGTGTGTATGAATTGAGTTGTCATCAGTGCAAACAAACGAGAGGTTAACATTGGATTTAGGTGGCTTCGTACAATAAAGCGAGAAAAGGTTCATTCGGCTATAGATATGCAGGTTTTTAGCTACACATACGAGTGAGCATGATGACCGGCTCGTGTCCCCTGCATCTGTTTTGCGTGTCATCTGTGCACGTCCTCAGAAGTTAACACAACATGGACGCACGATGCAGTATGCACATGAACATTAAAGTGCAGCGAGGATGTGACAGAGTCAACTGAGCTGCAGAGACGACTATGACTGAAGGTTTGGAGTCATTGTCACCGCACAGAGACAAACGTGCCTGTTAAATTAGCTGATAGTTGATAAGGTGCATTCTGCTGAAAGTGACTAGTTCACAGGGTCACCTTAATCATTAAACCGAAATATTGTCACTGTTACGTCTGTAAATGGAGGGAAATGTTGGAGTAACTGAGTGCAGACGGCGTTCTGTCTACTGGTCATCAGTCGCCTGAGCTGATTTCATGTTCTGATCTCAGAATGAACAGAACATTAACCCTCGGCTGTCACCACATCTGTAGTTTACATCCCTGACTTCAGGTACTTGCACACAGCCTGAGCTCTGTAATGCGCCCTCTAGAGGTATTCTCCAGTAACACGCGTAGCGCAAAGTCAACTATATACAATTACGTTCATGACGCCCAGCCTTACATTGTTCATTTGGGAGTGTAAACTCTTTCTACTATCGAGCCGGGGATAAAGCCTGTAGGATTTCAGGCCGATTTTGACCCAATGTTTGAGTTGCACAACTAGTCTTTAAGTCAGGCCAAATTCCAGATCCATCAATTGTTTTGTGAGAGCAGAACCACGAGACGATTCCCTGACTTTAGAGCCTGATTGGCCTGGCCACAAACTGGCATCTTAAAACACCATGGCAACAGCTGGCATGCCTGTTTGATGCATCTGACAATCTTTACCCTGGAAGGAGTTTAGGTGCGGTTTCAGTGACCTAAAACACAGTTTGCGTACGAACGGTTAATAAATAACCGCCTACTTGAGGACTAGGATGAGTACAGTTTATTGTAAAGATCACTCCTTAAAGACTGAGGGGGGTGTTTACTCCTCCTTGATCCCCCCGCCTCAGCCACAGATGGACTCGGCGGTCACCCTCCTCACGTTTTCTCACGTTAAATTGGTCGAGCTAAAGAGAACAAGGGGAGACGACTGGAGAGAGAACTCTTTCGGGGGATGAGGCCGCCCGGGACCGGTCAGGCCGAGCAAAAAGAGAGAACGAGAGAGAGAGTGTGTGTGTGTGTGTGTGTGAGTGTGTGTTTGTCCTATTATCTGCGTCTCCTCAGCGTTTGTGGAGGAACCAGATGGGGTCCATTCACACCACTCTGAGTTCTGGAGACTCCCTGCAGCCACCTCTTGTTATCTTTTGTCACCAATCAAGTGCCATTTTCTCCCCCCTCTCCTCCCACTCTCCTCCCTCCTCCTTGTCCTCCCTCCTCTCTGCCGCCCGTTTGAACAGTCGAATATGGCGGAGTTACCTCGGTAGAAACTAGAACTGAGAACCAGACCTGCAGATTGTTAAAGAAACATGTACAGGAATGAATTATTTTAGTTCCATGGTATTCTGTAAACATGGAAGTTGACTGACAAAGAATCAACGGTTGAATTTGATGATTTAAGATGTGCACATCCTAACAAAGCACAGAAGCCTTAGCCGCAGTGGTGGAGACGTTATTAAGGGACCATAAGAGTCAGACTGAAACAGAGTCTGTGCTCTTACTAATGTACAGTTTTGGTGTTAACACAGTGACCTCAAATTTGCATATACCCCGTCAAAGCCACGCACTCTGCCACTGTTCTCTGCCACTCTTGTCAATAATTGTGTTTCTACAGCGAGCGCCGCGGACCGTCTCCAAAGCGTGCCAGCAGAGCCACTACACCCTTCTCTATTTCAAATACGCTGCGAGGCGAAGGAGTACGCTGCGACACGCGTCAAGCTGGACAGAATAGAACAATCTGAACAGGAAGTCAGACGCAGAAAACGCACAGAGTAGAAAACGCACAGAGCGTCCGGTCAATTTCAAAATAAAACACAATATACGGACTCACGATCGTATTTTCCGTCACTTTATCAAAATTAAGTCACAACAGGCAACAAATGAACAACAAATCATCCTCAGACAGACAAAGTAACATGTTGTTTGCACGTTTTTGTCTTGTAGTTCTCCTGTGTGTACAGCTGATCATGGGTGCGCTCCAGTCCAGAAACGGATTTAGTGGGGCAGGGCGTACGCCGTCCGAAGGCGCAAAATGTGGCTCTGACGGACTGCGGCACGCACGGAGTATGTGGAAATTGGGGCTTACATGGAGGGCCTCTGCACTTTGTTAAAATTGTGTTGTTGACATTTGACACGTTTAAACAAGAAGTAGCTTAATTTAGCTGGTAGCTCGTAGCTGGTAGTGCGTGCGTGCGTGCGTGTGTGATTGTGTATGTGCGTGTGTGTGGACTCTCCTCACGAATCAGAGCTCCTTGTTTCACACAGAGCAGAACAAAGGCCGATGATTACTGTGATTATTGTTAAACTGAACAGGATGAGGAAGATGATCAGCTTCATTAGCAATCTGATCATCATCATCAAATCATCATCATCGTCTTCTTCTTCTTCTTCTTCTACACATTTCTCATCATCATCAAATCATCATCATGACGGTGACTCTACGAGATCTCAATGACACTAATGTCATCAGTCACCTCCTCGTTGTTCTTCATCACTTTAATAATCCATTAAACACACACACACACACACACACACACACACACACACACACACACACACACACACACACACACACACACACACACATCCTGCCTGATTGGTCCAGTTTCCGTTAATGGAGAAGTTAAATGTTTGTCTGATGGGGAATTTCCTCCACAATCAGTCCATGAAGAGGAGGTTAGCAGCTGTGAGCGATACAGACGGCTGACTGCGGACACGATCAGATAAACAGAAAATTCTTCTTCTTCCCAAACTCACTCTACTCCTTCTCCATCTTTAGTTTTTCTTCCCTGCATGCAGAGAGGTGCTTCTTTAGAAAACTTGAGGTACAACTGGTCACATCATCCTGGTGTTGTTGCTCTTCTCCCTGATCCGTGTGTACACGAAGATCAGCGGCGGCTTTAAAGGTTGAAGACTTTGGCTCAGCATGTCTAGTTTTCTCACGTGCACAGTTTTATACCGGTGTATTGCTCACATCGGTATATAGGAGAGAAAGATTATCAGGACAGATTTTTTACCAGAATGTCTAATGGGGGGACAAATCCTCCTCTAATCTGTGAGATTTGATTGAAGTAAAAGTCTGAGATATAAAAGGGTTCGCCCTGTGGTGAAAGGTTCCTGAATAATATATAAAACCACTGCTTTAAATGCTGAGATCAAAAAGTCAAATTTAGACTCACCTCAGATTTATTAAAGTCCAACAACAAATCAAATGACAATTTATTCTCCAAAATGACAAAGTATCAGGATACATTTCTAATATCTGGAAACTATTTGTTGTGTGTTTCTGTGGATCCTTTTAAAGATCAATTTCAGGGCTTTTTGCCTTCAATGTGAAAGGACAGAGTATAGAGTAGGAAACAGGAGAGAGTGGGGAATGACATGTGGGACAGGAGCCACAGGCCGGACTTGAACCTGGGCTGCCCGCTTGGAGGACTACAGCCTCCTAAATGGGGCGCTACCTAACCTCTGGGTCGTCTGCACCCCCGAATTTAAACTTAGTTTAAATTAGGAAAAATGGACCTGGGAAAAAGTAAATGATAAGAGATGATCTTTGCAGGATTAAGCACAGGTGTCCTCACACTGTGGTCTAAACAAGAGCGGGACACACACACAAACACACACACAAACACAAACACACAAACACACACACACACACACACACACACACACACACAAACACACACACATAGATTATTGAAGACTGTTCAGTATCTGCAGGAAATCATGATTTCTGTTCATGAAAACACACAGAGAGGCTAGTGTGTGTCAGCGTTGTGTAGATCCTCAGTGTGTGTGTGTGTGTGCGTGTGTGTGTGTGTGTGTGTGTGTACTCCCCGGTGACCCCGTCTAGCCGCTCCTCACTTCTTCGTTTTTTCTCTTTTGACACATCAGATGAAGACGAGGGAGGCGTCGGTGGGAGGAGGTGGAGGCGAGCCAGTCGTCCTATCGGGCGTCGCGTTTCTCACTCGGTTAACACCTCGCTGCAGAAACAGGATGCCAGGCTTGGACTCACAAACCACGCCGCACTTCATCCAGAGAGAGACACACACATCGAATGTATTTATGACATCACACACAGTGTCTTCATGTCACACTCTGACTCTTTCTATAAGTGATCCCGACCTTTAATCTGTTGACGTGCTCCAAATGTCTGAACCTCACACCTCACATTAATATATTTAAATGTGTTTCTTCTCAGCTCTATATCTGTGAGCTGCCCCGTTGATCCTTTGTCTGTTTGTTCTTGGCGTCTCTTTCACTTGTTGCTGAAAGCTGCCTGAAAAAACGACCCTGAGAGAAGAAGTCAGCTCGTCCAACTGGTCAACTTATTACCAGTACAAGTGAACATAGACATCAAATCTGCCTCTTTAGGCCGTTTCCTGTCTGTGTTAATAAAGCGGGGTACACACCACAAGATAATCTGCCTGTTTTTGGGCCATACCCCCTCCCCCCCTTTGACAAAACTAAGAAGTCCTTATGTATTGATGTTTCTAAAGATTGCCAGATTTTCCGGTTGTGTAGGTGATTCAATCTGCTCAGAGGAATCAAGGTGTTTCAGTGAACTCCAGGAAAGTTCAGATCGACTTAAAGGATCAATCAGTGAGATGTGTAGAGAGTGAAATGTTAAAGTGAGCTTACTCTATGATCAGACATTAAGGAAACATGCTATGTTGAAGTGCTGGCTTCTCTGACAACAATGCAGCAGCCAGTATGTCCTCCTTCTAACTTTAGATTCTGGTCCTGAATGGTCTGGATTTGTTTGGACCAGAGAAGGTAGGCGGTTTTAAGGCACCCCCACACGGCCGTTTTGGACGCCCCTCGGTTTGCCAGATATGAGAGCAGTTATCAGGTCAAACCAACAGGTGTTGCAGCGATGGAAGCGGGCAAGAGAACTGGTTCAGATAGAAGTGATTGTACCCGACCTAAAAAGCCTCTGCATGTTTCTAATAAGCTCCACGAGCAGAAACGTGCTCAAACTAGGATCAATATTGGAGATGCTTTTGAAAAATGGAGAGAGGTTAGAACGCAGAAAGGTTTACAGACCGATTCAGAGCTGGATAAACACTGAAGCTTCAGTGTCCCCCACATGGTGACCTGCGTGAGCATCCACTCTAGAGAGGAGGAGGGGGGGGGGAGACAGCTCTCTGCAATGTTTTAAATTTAGACTGCAGTACCCATTTTAAACACTAGGTGTCAGAGTCACATATTGCTCCTTTACACTGTAAACCCACACCTGACAACAAACAACTGAAGAGCGAACTTGAGGAAACCACAATGTGAATTGTGTTGTTCGCTCCAATGTTTTACAGTTTATGCACTCAGCTTCCGGTCTGATTTACAAATCGAAAATGTTAAAGATGAATTTTTGGGGCTTTTTGCCTTTATTTGGATAGGACAGTTGATAGAGTAGGAAATTGAGGAATGACATGCAGGAAAGGAGCCACAGATCGGACCTGAACCCAGGCCGTCTGCTTGGAGGGCTCCAGCCTCTGTACATGGGGCACACATACTAACCACTAGTCTACCACTGCTCCCAATTAACAGCATGTTTGATTTATTTTGATGATCATGTTTGGACATTGCAGACTTTAATTCAAAAGAAGAGTAAAGGTAAGAGGTATGGTGGTTAGTACTTTGTGGTTCGGCCACTCTTGTGATTTCTCATATTTCAGGGATGTAACTCGTTTTGTTCCTGAATGTAGTCCAGTAAGAATGTGTGTGTGTTTTCTGGTCCACTGATGACATCCTGTGTGTACTGTACCCCCAAACACACACACAGACTCACAGACACACACACACACACACACTCCACTCTGCTGTCACTGGACACCGGCCTTCACCAAGGGCACCGTGGCAATGAGATCCACGCCCCCCCTCTGCCCCCCCGCCCACTGCCCGGAGCCCAGACGAGTATTCAGGGGCAGAGCTGATCGATACGGGGAGGCTGAGAGATGCCATTACAGGTGAGGCCAGCCCTTGTGCCATCCTAGCCGCCCCCCCACTCCCTCTCTGCCCACTCAGCAATATGTGCACATAGTGAGGGGGGGTAAAACGAGACGGGTCATTTATTCTTCAAGTGTTTCAGAGGTCCTAGGAGGATTCAAGGATCGTTAGGGCATCTATCGTCGGCCTGCCTGACATCGTCTGTGACCCCTCACGTGAGGCTAATATCAAATCCTAAATATTTCACTGATACTCTACAAACACTCCTTCATTGGTGAGCATGCTCACAGTGAAGTTCACTGCTGGATAAAGTGAGAAACTTCGTCATGATGAGGCCAATAGAGTTTTTCCATTTTCTACACTCTCACTCTGTTTGCAGACCGAGGCTTAACATCTCCTCCTTTTCTCACCACACTCTCCTTCAGCCAAACAAGCTGCAGCCTGTTAAATGTCCACGTGTCCTTTCAAGTTTGACTCCGAATAAAAACAATAATGACGGCTGATGTGGGAGAGGACAGTTATCGCAGGTGAGGCAAATAATAGCTCTTAATGCCAGCGCTAATGGGCAAAAAAGTGATTCCTTTTTTCTCCGGGAGGAGAGCAGTTAAGAGCACTTGTGAGTGACTGCAGCCTGCAGCTAATGGCTGAAGCATCGCAGTCGACATCACAGAGCACGACTGTCCATTTATGCTGCTACTGTTACAGAACGAGGTTAACAAGGTTCATGGAGCCTTTGAGGGGCAGTAACAGAGCGGTGACAGGTGATAATTGGCAGATTCTCTTCATAATGTGAGTGAAATCTTCATATAAAAGGAAGAGGGAAGAGTACGATGGGTACAGCAGGTCTGAGGTCCTGAACAGAGACTGAAACATCAGTGTGTGTTTGTCCTGATAACTCAAAGGATCCACCATCTATTCTGGGCGGGCTTTCACTCAAAGAAAGAGAAAGTTTATGCTTCTGTTTCAAGAGGAAAACCCAAGTGTAGTTTCCCAGAAAAAAAGTGAGTCCTATTTCTCCAGGAATTCTGATGACTAGTATTTCAAAACAACATTTTTTTCTCCAAAGGGCATGACTCCTCCGATGCTGATATTTGAGGGGCTCTCCTGCAAGAAGCTGCAGAGATGGAGGTCAGACATTTTCCCGGGATAAAAAGGACGTTTATCAGTGATAATAAAGTCACGTAAAGATACTCTGTGGATAAAAAATTAACAGGATTTGTGGCTGGTTTTGTGTGGGACGCACTAAAGACGCTCTCATGAAAAAATGTATCCTTCTAATCTAATGGTGACCCTTTAAAGGTTTAAGAGGCATCACAGCACGCAGGAGGTTAGTAGCAAGATTAAAATGAGCTACAGAGGATACTCCCTGAAAAGCTCACATCAGGAGTTAATACTCAAATATACCCTTATATTATTAGTATTTTGGTTTTGCAGATATTTAAAATGTTTGTGCCTGATGACAGAGCTGATGTTAAATTGTATGCATGGATTTTTTTAATGCATACAACATGGAGGGAAAGAAATGAGCTAGTCAGACCAAATTAGTTTTTGGAATCAGGCCGTGCTCATGTTTATTTGTGCTGTCATGATGAACATTTTAATATGGGGTGTGTTTGTGTCTTATGGGGCTTTTGGAGCCAGCCTCAAGTGGACAATTGAGGAACTACAGGTATTTGCAGGTATGCATTAGCGCCGGAGGTTGCCGCTTGATTTTTTCCTTCAGTCAACAAATGGAGTCCACTGAGATGTCAAAAGTTTAAACTGTGCAAATAGAGCTTTGCATTTGAAATACCTCAGCATATCTCATTTACCCATCCAACGTGATCGTGTGTTAGTAATGTCTCTGTGTTGTTCATGGTCGCTCTGCCTCCTCGTGTCCTTGGCTCTCTGCTCACAGAGGACACGAGGAGGCAGACCAGGTCAGCTTTCAGGGCCGAGTGGCTGGAACTTGAACTTGTACCATTCTTTAGTGGCAGCAGAGCCCCTCAGGGAGGCTCAGGTCTAAGGGGGGGCTCCTTTTACTCTACCTCCCCTCTCAGTGAAAGGGCGGAGGGGGGGATCTCTGTCCTCCTGCTGATGGGGGGGGGGGTCACCAAACAGTGGTCAATGTGATCTATAGCATGTAAATGAAGACATATTCACATGGAGACAGAGAGCAACATGTCATTTAATACTGAAGAGATGGGACAGAGACACTGACAGGCTGTGTGCATGTTAACCCATCAATCACACTGCAGGAGAAAATGATGCCCAATCAGCCGCTTTCATCATCCATGATTCTGGACTCTGTTTATTATTATTATTTTTATTATCCAGTTATAGATCATTTTAGTTGTCAGTCGTTTTAAAAGAATAAACCTACACTCCTCTAAATCTTGTCTCTCTGACCTTCAATAGTTGAAGCGACCAAATGGAAACCTGAAAGCTGCCAAAACCTGCAGTTCCTCCAGTGTCCACTAGAGGCTGTCTCTTAAAGGGAGTCAGTCCTCATAGAGGCGCATGTTAAACATGTTTACAGCCGGGTACAAAAACAGTTTCAGTCTCTAGAGCTCATTTCTGTGTGCAGGCTAAATGTATATAACTCACCTGTCTACATTATATTAAGGCTTAAAGTGATGTAGCATTAGGGGCGTGGCCTCTTTGAGTGACAGGAGTCAGCTGCTAGCTGTCTGCTAGGTGCCACCTCAGCTAATTCAGTCACTGACCTTTAACCTCTGGGCCAATTTTTGTGCTTTTGGAGCCTTTTGGATTTTTTTTCAAGTCTGTCTTGCTGTGCAGTTTGTTGTTTGAAAATACCGTCCAATAAAAGTTAGGATGTTTTATTTTTACATGTAATAAGTGATAAAGGAACATTAAAGCAACAATATGTACAATTTCCATCTTAAAATAGTCGTTTCAAAGTCGATCTCATCGTACAATAACTTTCAACATGCAGAATAGCGTCTCTCCCGTGTCCACAGATTGGCTCGGTCGCCTGCTTATAGCACTAAGTTTGGCATGTTGCGGTTCTCGAGCGAGAAGTGCGCATGGCTTTACTGCACTAGCCAGTTAGCCCGTCTCTGTACAGTTTGATAAGACGACTGAGGCTAAGAGGAAGAGGACGGTGGCTGACGAAGCTAAGGAGAAAAAGAGAGAGAATGAGCGAGCGAGTGTTCATCCCTGCAGATATTATTCAGAACACATTGAGACGTAACGTTAGCCTGTATCGTTATCCGTGTCATCGTTGTCTCATGTTTAGCAGCTTTACCGGTTGCAGAAAGTTGTCTAACCCGAGTTATGTCTCAGGTTTGATACAAATAAATAAATAAATCCATCTCAAGCCGAGACATCTTTACGCAAAACCCCGTAAGAGTACTGTACCTCATCAGTCCACCTGGGTCTTTAACACCAATCCTCTTCTTGTCAACAAATGCACGCCGTCTGTGAGGGGGAGGAGTAACCGCAATGTGTGGTGAACAAAAATGCAGTTGCACTCGGAGTCCTTCGGTCGGCGCCAAAGCGCACCAAACTAAATCCCTACATATTATTGCTTTACAGCAGGGAGGCAGAGTTAGAACTTGGACACATTTTTGATTTGATTCTTTGTCTAAAATCTCGTCACTAGAAACACACATTTCTTCTGTGCTGATTAAATCAAATCAAACAAGTTCTGCTGACGAATCTTAAGTCCGATACTCATATTTAACCTTTCATAAATAAATGAATCTTTTGAGAGAGCTTTCCTTTAAAGCTTAGTCTCCTCTCCAAACACTCTTTGTGCTCGTGCTGACCTCCTGCAGTACGTCATCGTGTTTCTGCCGTCATGTTTGGACCCTCAGCTCCTCTCTTTGTCTCTCCGTCTCAGCTGTGACCATTTGTCTTTAAAGCTCCACAAAGTCAGACAGAGAGCTCCTCTTTACTCCACTATCACATCTCCACATCTGTCCTCGTCTCCCTCATCATCATTTACATTTTCAAATCTGCATTTTTCATATAGATCCAACCTCCCTCTAATTTTAATATCACTGTTATTTCCCATGACACCTTTTGTTTTATTATACATTATGAATTTCTCCCTCTCTCTCTCTCCCTCTCTCCTCTGTGTTACTGTCTCCCCCCCCTCTCCCTCTCCTCTTCTAATCCCTGTGCCCACACCTCGCTTATGAGCTGAAATATTTTATCAGGTGGAACCCTCAGTCAAACTTATCATTTTAATCTTATTTCAATAAAAAAAATAATCTCTCTTCTCGGCTGTTTGACAGCAGTTAATGGTTTTTCGTTATCGTAAAGGAAACTTTGAGGACTGAGATAGACTGCCAAAAAAATGCAAAAAAGCTGTTGTATATTCCTGTGCAGACGCCTCATAAAGCAGCACAGGTGACGTATGAAGAGAGGGGACAAAAGATTCATGTGTGTGTACATTTGCATTTCCTACAGCCTCTGGTCATCAGCTGTTTGTTTGGACGCTTGTTTTCTGATGCATGGTTTCACTTTGGTTTTTCACGTGCACTCACAGAACAACTACTACTTTTAATAATGGCTCGAGCTTCGTTATCCTGAGAGTCATAACAAGTAAACAGAGACACCATCAGGGACGCTGGAAGTAATCATTGTTGGAATACCGTAGATGGGAGCTGACTTTTTTGACTGCTGATATGTGATTGGCCAATACAGCTCACACTACAAATGTACTACAAACTCCAGACCACTTCCCCTGCTTAAAAAAAGACCCCCATGTACAGATTCTATATTTCTATGTAGAAAAAAGTCCTGCAAAGTTGGTCATCACTCCCACCGAGAAATGATTACTAGATGACAGGTGATGGGTTCTGAGATTGACAATAGCTAGCTTAGCTTAGCATAAACACTGGGTAAACAGAAGTTTAGTCTGGTAGAAGAAAACATAGAAAGAGTCTGGAGTGCTTTGATCTTCTCTAGCTAATAAGCATTTGTCTCAAAGTCACCATAAAGACTCTCCTTCACTTTGGGAATGGATGCAGCCCAGTTCTTATTGTGGTGCCATGTCACCTTGTTTGTAGGTTTAGCGGACAAGATGGTCAGCTGAAGCAAACAAATTCACGTCATCTGCATAAAAAGAGAGATGCTTTCACTCTCTGCTTCTGTAGCAGGCACCCTACATACCTATAATATCTGTCCATGAGACCACAAGGGACGAGGCTGAGCCTGGATCAGATAACTCTCATTTTCACGTCAGTCATTTCTGACTTTGAGCTAATTTAGGATTATTGGAAACAGTCTGAAAATAATCTGTTGAACATGAATGGAAGTGTTTTTACATCTGCACACTCTGCTAAAGGTTGCATCACGTCTGTGCAGAAAAACAGAAAAACACGCATTCATCGATATCAAAGTGTCTCATTTGATCAGATTACAGCTCTGTCACACAGTAATACAGTTTAGGGAGGAGGAGGAGGAGGAGGAGGAAGAGGAGGATGGGGATATGGACAGAGACTAGTGATGCCCTCCTCCTCCTCCTGGTGTTTCTCCTTCACTCAGTGTCCGTCCTCCTGGCTGCTGTTGGAGGCTCTGAGGGCAGATTCCCTGACAGACTATTTGTTAAGTAAATGAAACAGATGTCTCACTCTGAGCTGTTTTCCTTATTTCTTTCTCGTTTTTCAGAAGAAGCGTGGTCCCCGGGGAGAGAGAGGATGGGTAAGGGTGGCAGCAGGGAGGAGGGGAAGGGGGGACGTCCAGGGGGTCACAGTGAGACGCCCAGGAGGGGGGGACAGGAAGAGGAATAACAAGTCTCTGTGGGAGCGCCTGGGGAGCCTCGAACATCACTCACATCTCCACATAATCATCAAGGCCGAGCAGCATCCTCCTTCATTTACATAAAACCGTCCGACGCTCAAACCCCTGTTATCCATCACGGCCGGGACGAGGGGGTGAGACCTCTCCTCTCCCTCTCTCCTCCTCCTCCTCTCCCCTCCTCTCAGTCTCTCCCTCTCCCTCTGATTGTGTCTCGTGTTTATCTGCCGCAGCACAAAGATTGATTCCCTGCTGTTTCTCCCACTTATGTTCAGCAGATATGAATTTTCACAGGATGATGAAGCACCTAGTCAGCTCATAATAAACAGAAAACACATATTCAAAAACAGAGGGAGGAAAGGAGGAGGAGGGGGGAGGCGTCGGCCTGTGTTTGGCTGATGAGGAGAGATGGATAGTGTGGGGTGAGAGACTCAGGAGGAACTCTGAAGAAAGTGGAATTAAAAATGCATCTTTTTTTTCCCCCTTCACTGCTTTAAAATGTCATTGTTTCAAAGGGGGAGAAGAGGGGAGGACAGGGGGAGGAAATATGACAGAGGGAGACTGGAGGACACACAATGTGTTTGTTGTTAACCCTTTGTGTTCTTAGAGAGCAGACTGAGATCTGCAGGTATGTGATGTCCTGTAATGATGATGTGAAAGAATGCTTTTATTATCGCTGCCTGAACTTGTCACTGGCTGAGTTCTCTTGTAATAACTTCAGCTTCTTTACTTTTAAATGTAAACTTTTAAATATTACAAGATGCTTCAATGTGAAAGGATTGGAAAATATTTGACTCTATGGACACGATAAACGTGAACATGTTTAAATACGACCCCTCCATCACGCTCATGTCCCTGTTGTTTTTAAGTCGTGTGTTTTATGACGTATAAAATGTGTTTTTATTGACTCCATGATACTTTATGTCCCGCATTCTGTTGTTCTCATACAATGGCAGGTATTCTTATGAAGAAAACATTTGAATTGAACTTTTCCACATCTTTGAATCGACGTTTAAAGTCCCAAATGTTCGGTCGTGGACAGATGAGGCCGTATCATTGTCAGCGCTGCAGAGGTTGAAATTTAAAATCCTAATATGTAGCAGCACAGGATGTAAGTGTTGTGGTGTTAAATCAGAGCGCTGTGCTGTGTGGGGGCACGTCTGGTTCACAGAGGACATTACCATAAGTACCATTAGTGTCAGAAAGCATGAGATCATATCACAGAAATATACTACTACTGCTGCTGCTGCTACAGCGTCTGCTCTGACTTACAGCTCCCCTGCTCCAACACTGACATGTCTACCTCCGACTCCCACAATGCACTCTGCTACAGGAGCGATGTGGTGATATGTTCAGCGCTGTGGCACATTGCGGTGCAACACAAACAGAAATCAGCATTGACAGAATACTTCAATGCAAAACACGCCTGTGCGTGCGTGCATGCGTGCATTACAATTTACAAACTTTGCATTCAAAGAGAACCATCTCTGGGAGTCAGTAGTTCAAGCAGTCGAGCTAAAAACATCAACATCCTGTAGAATCTGCTTCCAGGTCATCCATTATAGATTTTAAAACATTTAAGGACACCAGCTCCTTGAGTTTCAAGTCATTCTGCAACAGATTCCAGGCTGAGGGTGCAGAATACCCAAAGCCCTTTTCCCAATTTCTGTCCGAGCGGTTTGGGACAGAGAGCATAAAAAGGTCCTGAGAACGCAAAGAATACACTCCGGTATGTTTCTGCGTGATACAAACTCAGAGGTAGTGTGGTAGCAGACCAAGAATTAACCTATAAAGGTGTACCAGTGTACGAGCCTACGAGTCGCCAGAGCAGGCCGACAACTCACAATGAGTCAGAGCTTTACAGTTTGTTATGAACCTTAAGGACCCATGGTGCACTGTATCAAACAATTTAGTTTAATCGATGAAATCTTGAGCCTTTTTTGTAAGAATACTAAATAAAAGTTGCATTTATTTATGGAAATCATTTGTTCCTGCAATGGCATGTCACTCAAAACATCACAACTTTTTAAAAAAGCTGCCTCAAAATGCCGCAACCAGGGGCGTGTCCAGAGGGCTGACCAGAGGTGGCATGGGGCCCCCTTGAAATCCGATTGGCCACCCTAAAATCCAAATCTACGATTGGCTATTTGCCTAATCAAAAGCAGATTTTGAACAGTGTAATGTTAGTACTAACTCGTGCACACTGTCTAACATGGAATGGACTTGACTGGCAATAAATATAATTTTGCAAGTTAGACAGCGTTCAAGAGGTGGCATGCAATTCTGTAAGTAAAAATGTGACTTTGCACAAACGTCTTTGTTTTTTGAGTCCCTAAAGAATCCAGCTAAGATGATCTATATCAGTGGTTCTCAACTGGTGGGTCGGGGCCCAAAAGTGGGTCGCGAAGGTGTTTTCAGTGGGTCGCCTGGAAGAGAAATTGTGTCAAAAGGTATTTGAAGCCCTTCAAGATTATTTCATTCAGTTTCTTTGTTCTGCCACACTTTGTACCATCTGAGGTCCAAACTGCATAATTTTTTATTAAATTAAATCTGATTGAATGAAAAATATCCAACATTTGGGTCGCGATTTTTCATTAAGGAGTCGGTGATGGGTCCTGAGGCTCGACCAGTTGAGAACCACTGATCTATATGTCATTAGTGGGGATAGAAAGGGTTAAAACAATTCAATTAATTTGCGCGTGTGTGCTCACAACTGTCATGCCACCCCTGAAAAAGTCATTGCTCAACCCAGTTAAAAAAGTCTGGACACGTCCCAATCACAACAGAAGCTCAAAAGTCATTTCCTCAAAGTAACGAATAACAATCATCTAGTCTTTAAAATAACTTTTTTGGTCGACTTTAGCTATGATAACTCTCCCCATGTCATTTGGGGACATGCACAGATCTTTCTATTTCCACTGTTGTCACTGGTTTTTGTTGAGTCATCCAGTAATGAACCACCTGTCAGGTGTTAGGATGATCAGTGTCCTGATCCTCCATAAAGTTATTTATAAAACTTGTCCAAAGCTTTGTTCTCAGAGTTTAATCCAAACAGACGCTTTTTTCTCTCCTCTGTGGCAGAGAGACGGTTTTTAACCAGTATTTCAGCTCTGACGGACCTCCCCTCAGCGAATACTAAAGGTCAGCCTGTGACATTATAAAATCTAATTGTGTCCTCGAGCGTCCGAGTAATTACAGCACTTGAGTGAAAATGATCCCGAGGTGCATGAGTCAAGAAAGAGCAGAGTTATTTGGATTGTGTGGACTAATCCCCGATAAAGATGTAATGACTCTGCATGCTGATCATTAACAGATCTGCTTGTTTCATCATAAAATTATTTTCCTCTCTGTGAAACTCAGCTGGATATGAACCTCTGGATATGAACCTGGCAGCTCCCAGAGGACCAGATGCTGTTCAGGCTCTCTTTCTCTCTAGAGGGCGTCTTCACACCAAGAGATCGATTGCTCTGGTCTGAATCCTGGACCAGTTTGTTCCATTGTTGCATAATTTTACCTTAAGGTTGGTCTGTGTTCACACGGGGACATTTACAAGCGAACCAAAACGTGTGATGCACTAGGAACATGCTCTCTGATTGGTCGGTGCGTGAAAACTAAAGTAAACAAAGACTAGTCGACTCCTGATTGGCTGTGGCTGCTCCAAAGACACTTTACAATTTCTAAATGGACAGACGACTACACGGACTGATGGCGGCTCTGCTCATCAGGTTTTTATATCGTCTGCATTTAACACTGTAGTCAATCGATACAGTTTGAAAATGAGGCGCAGTCTCTGAAACATCTCAAATCCAGCAAAGAAGACACGATGTTTATGAAGTTTATCACCAGAACATTCGCTCAGATACAGACTGTTGTGATGTTGGCTCCGCCCCTCCGAGGCTGGTGTCGTCTTATTTCGATGGTGATGAAGGAAGGGAAGGATAACAGTAGATAAAAAGGAGAGGTGGGGTTAGAGGGTGAGGGTGGGGGGGGGGGTTTGGTGGGGACAAAGGTGAAGATATGTAAAAGTACATGAATAGATTTGATATGAGTTGGGTGACATATGTAGGTCAAAGGTGGAGACGGGCAGGCTCGGCCAGAGATAAGAAGCTAGGAGAGGTGGAGGTATGCAGAGATAAAGTGGATGCAGATGTGGAGGGGAATGAGGTGTGATGAATGAGATGGTGGGGGGGGGGGGGGGCGGTATATTGAGTGTAAAGTAGAGTGACAGGGAGGGGAGAGAGAGAAAGAGAGAGAGCGAGAGAAGAAAGAGAGCGGGGGGGGGAGCGAGAGAGTCCGGTCCGAGCAGATCCTCTAATAACCCCCCCTGTATAACCCCGCTCTGCCCTTCCATGTTAACACACTGTGAACTGAGCACAAGTGACAAAATCAATCCATCACGCCGCCCGCCGCCCGGCTCAGAGAGGGACACGGCGGCTAACAGAAATTGATGACATCCCCGCTCGAGTTTTACACCGTTTGGAGCGCGGCGGCGATTGAAACAGACAGAGATTTATAGTCCGGCCGGCCAGAGCGGCTATCCTTGATTGCTTCTTTTTTTCCCCTCCCTTCTTTCTCCGCTGAGAAGCTCCTTTTTTGCATATTTATTCCCAAGCTCATCAAGAGTGAGCGGACACATCACAGTGACAATCTTATTTCACCTGTGGGGGAGGAGGAGGGGGGAGGAGGGGGGGAGGAGCAGGTGGGAGGTTACATCCTTTACATGAAAGCAGATGTGTGAGTGCAGCTCTCATTGTGATGTTTTATTTCAGATGTGAGAGTAAAGATTTAATGAGACGGAGCAGATTGAAGTCCTCTCAGGGTCTGTGAAGGTCTGAACTGACGATCAATTATTCAAACAGAGGTCACTCGACATCTCTTTTAACTGCTTCAAACACCTTCAGACCAGAACATGTTCAATTTAGATCAAACTATGCACCTTTCAATAATTCATTATGTGAAATATGAGAGGACATCTCTCTTTTCCTGTTAACGCTCAGGACGACGCTGAAGACGAGCTGAGACCCGAGCAACCGATTCTAAAGTTAGTCAAACGCAAATTTACAGGTAAGGTAAGAAAACACTCCGAAAATGGTCTTAACTAAACAAACATGAGATCAGAGCATCTGCAGGTCTTGGTTTGCTGAGTGTGGCTAACATTAGCAGTGCTAGCATCACCAGCCTGCAGGTAACATCACATGCTGAGTGTGGTGACTCCATTCGAGTGGTTATATGTCAGTTTATTCAACAATATGTAACTTTTCCTCCTTAAAATAGTCCTTTCAAAGTCTATCTAGTAGTACAATAACTTTCTCTCTCCAGTGTCCACAGATCACCTCGGTCGCCTGCTAATAGGAGTACATTTGGCATTGCGAGAAGTGCGTACAGCTTTACGGTACAAGCCAGTAAGTCTGTTTCTGTACTGTTTGATACGACGGCTGAGGCTAAAAGGAGGAGAATGGTGCTGGATGAAGCTAAGACGAGACAGAAAGAGAGAGAGTGAGGGAGCAAGACGCAGAGTGTACATCCCTGCAGATATTATTCAGAACACATTGAGACGTAATGTTAGGCTGTATCGTTATGGGTGTCATCGTTGTCTCGTGTTTAGAAGCTTTACCGGCTGCAGAAAGTCGTATAACCTGAGTGATGTCTCAGGTTTGATACAGATAAATCAATAAATCCATCTTATACCAAACATTGTCTCTACAACAGGCTGTAGACGCTAGCAGAGTCACATTTGCACAAAATCCGGTAAAAGTACTGCACCGTGTCAGTCGTCATGACTCTTTGGTTTCTAACAACACCTCCCCACCTTTTGGGGAGAAATTTAAATTATCTGTTGAACCTTTTTCCGTCTACCAAACTTTCTTCCATTGTTGTCCCTGCTGCTTTGTTGATTCTGTCACCTCCCCTTTGCCTCTGTACTGCCCCCTACTGTCCATGTGCATTCTACATCTTGCTAAGACACCCCCATTAAGTCTTATTCCTGCACACAGATGTGTTATCATTAGTATAGCACGTACCAGATTTAGTGCAACGTGAATGAGAGAAGAAATGTGTGCAGATGGAAATTGGAAGTTGTAAACTGTGTGTGCTCGTTAAAGTCCAACAAAACAAAGATGTTCATTGGTACGTCTGCTTTCTTACTGAAGTCTATCAGATCCACAACGTCTGCTTCTCCGTCTAGTTGTCTCTCGATTCCTAAGTCTATTAAAACCCACAACACCACGATGTGTTATTTTATTGAGGACGTACACCGCTGTCACACCGATCAGACAAAGCACGAGGCAGCCATCATGAGCAAGTACATGTGTAGTAAAGATCAAGCACATCTCCGGCCCAAGAAACATGTGCACGTTTATTGTGATTTCGTTGAAGCTCATCTCAGGCTTCAGTTACAGCACATACATTGTAGGATACTGTCTTTGGTTATGTGACAGCACAGCACAATATACAGCTGCTTCACTTCATAAGGTCTGTTAAACTTTTTAAGAGCATTGAGACTATTATGGAAAAGTCAAACATGAGTACATTAAAAACGTAGCTGGAGAAGACTAACAGAGGTCTGCTGCGTCTGATCCTGTCACATAAACATGATCAGATGATGAGTGTCACATCAGGAGAACTCTCCCTCTGTCCTGCATGAAGGTTTGGTTCTTCATCTGTCTGGGCTGATTTGAGTGTTTTTTTGTATATTCATTGATGTTCTTTATCCTCACTGTTAAATGTAAAAAATAACTCAGGATGTTTCCGATGTTTGTGAGAGGAACAGCCTCTTTACATGTCTCTGTGTGTTCTGGAGGAGAAATGATGCTGACTGTGTTTATTGTGTTTGAAACCTGTTCCTGTGATATTCCTCAGAGCTCCACATTATTTCGTCTATTTGTCTGACACCGACTTTGTTGTCTGCAGCTGCCGTCCTGACTGCTGTGTCTGGGTGGGGGGTGTCACCGGTGTCGGGGGTGACTCTCCCCGCTCAGTCATGCTGTGAAGGTTTTACGAGTTCTTATGGAAAGTATAAATTTCTGCAGCGGAGACCAAACGGTGCTTGACGCCGTCTCGGTGGTGACGGCTGCAGCAGTTAGCCTGACAGCTAACTGATTAGAATAATTCAAATGTGATGAATCAGTTTCATCATGAGAGCACATCGTCCGGTGAGAGAGAGAGAGAGTGTGTGTGTGTGTGTGTGTGTGTGTGTGTGTGTGTGTGTGTGTGTGTGTGGGGGGGGGGGGGGGGGGACTATGATGGGTCTGTGCAGTGGAGAGAGAGACAACATATCACAGATCTGCTTCACAAACATGGAGACGACCTTACACACACTCAGAAGTCATGAAGATGAGCTCCCTCTGATCCGAGTGTCTCTGAGCTTTAAACAGACGCTGCAGGTTTAAAGGCCCAATCAGTGAGATGTGTAGTGAGTGAAATGATAAAGTGAGCTTACTCTATGATCAGACATTAAGGAAACATGCTATGTTGAAGTGCTGGCTTCTCTGACAACAATGCAGCAGCCAGTATGTCCTCCTTCTAACTTTAGATTCTGGTCCTGAATGGTCTGGATTTGTTTGGACCAGAGAAGGTAGGCGGTTTTAAGGCACCCCCACACGGCCGTTTTGGACGCCCCTCGGTTTGCCAGATATGAGAGCAGTTATCAGGTCAAACCAACAGGTGTTGCAGCGATGGAAGCGGGCAAGAGAACTGGTTCAGATAGAAGTGATTGTACCCGACCTAAAAAGCCTCTGCATGCTTCTAATAAGCTCCACGAGCAGAAACGTGCTCAAACTAGGATCAATATTGGAGATGCTTTTGAAAAATGGAGAGAGGTTAGAACGCAGAAAGGTTTACAGACCGATGCAGAGCTGGCTAAACACTGAAGCTTCAGTGTCCACCACATGGTGACCTGCGTGAGCATCCACTCTAGAGAGGAGGGGGGGGGGGGGAGACAGCTCTCTACAATGTTTTGAATTTGGACTGTTCATAGCTTTGTATATCCAAGTACTGGATTGTCTCTTTTTTCTTGTCTGATTCAGCTTCAGGGATTTTCTTTGAAACGTTTAGAGTGAGAGCTGTCGGAGGGTTTTTTATTTCTAACGACTGCCTCTCTGTAATTACTGTGACAAATAAAGAACTTCAACTTAAACCTTCAACTCTTAAAAACAGGGAGATGTTTGAGATGTTTCAAAGAAAACCTGAGTGATTGAAGGCTGCTGACACACACACACATTCACACACACACGGAAACACACGCACACACAGATCTGGCTTTTACAACAACTTTTAAAGTAATAATCAGTGACATTTTCATATGAATAAATGTCAGTGTTGCTGCTTTTCTCGCTCTGATTGCAGCGTCTCAGCAGGGAGTCAACCTATAGCCGGTTCATGAAAGCTTTTACATCCTCTGCTGTCTGCAGGTCTCCTCTCCAAACAACAACGAGTCATCGAGTGCACGGGAAACACAGACAGCTTAGTATCTCACAAGATGAATATTACTGTTGTTTTGCAGGTTTCAGTTTATGGTTATATTTTCATTTTTATATAAGGACGGAAAAAAAGTTTTATTCAGACCCAAAGAGAAGCACATTTTTACACACAGTTAGACTAAAGTCGAGGCAAAGCAGGATCGATGCACATTTTGCTCGGGGACAAAAACAATCAGGAAAATTCCTCTCATTTGTTTATTTGCACGAGTTGAATTAATCAACTGCATCGGGATATTGGTTAGACTCCGAGGTAAAGACGTATCAGGGTCAAGATTCTCCCGACGTTGCAGCAGAAATGGTACTGATCCTAGCTAACAGGTCATCACACTGGGACCTGGTACTGATCCTAGCTAACAGGTCATCAAACTGGGACCTGGTACTGATCCTAGCTGACAGGTCATCATACTGGGACCTGGTACTGATCCTAGCTAACAGGTCATCAAACTGGGACCTGGTACTGATCCTAGCTGACAGGTCATCATACTGGGACCTGGTACTGATCCTAGCTAACAGGTCATCATACTGGGACCTGGTACTGATCCTAGCTAACAGGTCATCAAACTGGGACTTGGTACTGATCCTAGCTAACAGGTCATCAGACTGGGACTTGGTACTGATCCTAGATAACAGGTCCTCAAACTGGGACCTGGTACTTATCCTAGCTAGCAGGTCATCAGACTGGGACCTGGTACTGATCCTAGCTAACAGGTCATCACACTGGGACCTGGTACTGATCCTAGATAACAGGTCCTCAAACTGGGACCTGGTACTGATCCTAGCTAACAGGTCATCACACTGGGACCTGGTACTGATCCTAGCTGATAGGTCATCATACTGGGACCTGGTACTGATCCTAGCTAACAGGTCATCAAACTTGGACCTGGTACTGATCCTAGCTAACAGGTCATCAAACTGGGACCTG
>CM036552.1:2225607-2230607 GCA_020745685.1 Tautogolabrus adspersus | reverse complement strand
TACATGTGATGTTTCTGTGTCTGTAACATCAGTCATCTGTCCAAAGTAAAGGCTGGACATTGGATAATATAGACTTTAACTTGATGTTTTTCTTTATTATTGTAACTCTGGACCAGTTTGATGTTTTAGAGGGATTTTGCTGCCAACCCAAAAAAAGTGTATACAAATAGACAACATGCCTCAGCCTCGTCCTGTTGAACAGGATGATTCCCAGAATATCCCCGACACTTATGGCGCTGACATACTGCAAATTTGCGCTGTAGGGATCGGCTGGATGAAAGAGCGGCAGGGGTTAATGACACGCCTCTTCTGCTCATGAAATCACACATTTAACTTAACGATTAAATGGCCAAAATATGGCAAAGGTCCCTCAGGCGGAGACAGTCCACAGCAGAACAGAGTCTTGTCTTGGTCTGAAGAAGACACTCACGATTATGGCGTGTTAATGATTTTGTTTTTTGGTTTGCTTTGCTCATACAGAGCCAAGAGCGCTGCAGGATCTGCATTCATCAACAAAGCTGCCGTCGTGGAATTTTATAATGTTTTATAGCATCGAATAACTTATACACAAAATGTACATGATGTGCATTTTGATTTTATTGTGTGACCCTGCTGAAAGCACGGTGTGTGTGTTTCTCTGCTGAAATATTGATGATCCTGTCGATGTTGAGGTGTGAGCACAGAGCAGGTCAGAGAGAGTGTGTCATAATGTTCACACGGACACAACACATCAGATTTAAGTGAAGCTGCTTTTTACACTCACACATTAAGCAACAGCATGCAACACACACACACACACACACACACACACACACACACACACACACACACATACACACACACACACTGACACACAGCGTTTTGAAAAACAAAAACTGTCACTTTAACATGCAGGTCCATAAATGATGAAGGTTTGTAAATGGATGAACGTCTCTGGTCACCCTCGTCAACCCCACCCACCCACACACGCACGCACGCACGCACGCACGCACGCACGCACGCACACACACACACACACACACACATACACGCACACTATCACCCTCAGAAACACTTTGAAAATATAAATCAAACATTCATGGACGAGAAGTCTCAAGACAATGAAACCCACCCCACTACACACTCTGTGCGTGTGTGTGTGTGTGTGTGTGTGTGTGCGTGCGTGCGTGCGTGCGTGCGTGCGTGCGTGTGTGTGGTGTGTGTGTTTGCCAATTAGAGCAGAAGCTGACCATGCTGTTAATATTTAAATGTGTGTCACAGATCATGTACATGAAGCAGCCAAGCGTGGAGTTGAACTCTGCAGAGGTCACACACACACTTTAAACACACTTGACCTGTCTGTTTAAAGTGTGTGTGTGTGTGTGTGTGTGTGTGTGTTTGCGCGTGTGTGTGTGCGCGTGCGTGCGTGCGTGCATGCGTGTGTGTGTGCGTGTGATGGTGGGGGAGGATCAGTGGACACACAGGCGTGTATCACACCTCTGTGTTAGAGTGAAGATCACAAGACGAGGACATGGTTAGAAGTGAAATATCATTTGATCATCTCTGACTAAGAACCAGAGGACAGTTTGAAGATGTTATCGGAGCACACAGAGGTTCAGAAGGAGGTTCAGTCTCTGTGGTCAGAGGAGTCATAGTCTCCTCCAGTTGGTTCCACAGAGACTTTAATCCAGACTCCTGCTGCAGGCTGAGGCCTCACAGAGACCCACACTAACTCTCCCTGAGGTCTCACTGAAGAGCAAAGCCTGATAAATGAGTCTTAAACTATCATTGCCATTTTAAACCTTTAAACCAGAATTCCTTGAACATGAGTCTGTGCATGTTTCTGTCTTCATGAGACTCACTGTCCTCCTCTGCTGAAAGCAAACACAAACAGACAAACCAACACAAACTCTTCTGCAGGTTTTCCATGATTAAAACCTCTGGAAATGTGTCTCAAAATAGAAAAAGGCATACAGTACATGATTCTCATGAAGCATCCACAAACTTCTGTCCTCAAGCTGGCTGGATGCTGCTTTTTAAACAAGAGCTCCTTTCACAACAGCCCGATCAGGTTTGTGCCTCCATCTGACTTGCAGGCCTTTTCTGCTGCTCGCAAACAAACTAGCCTCTTTAAATGTGGGTTAACACTGATGATGAAACCCAAATCCCACATTGCAGGCTGCATGAGGGGGCAGGACCAAAAAAACATGTGCACTGTCGCCCATAACTTCTCCACACTCCCTTGGTATCAGGTAAAGTCTTTGAGTGTGGATTGAAACTGATTTCTGTAACTTTTAGATGTTTATCATGTCCATAAGAACATAAATGATGTCTTTAAAGACTGCTGTGGATATGCAAACCTGTTACATCGTGTGTGTGTGTGTGTGTGTGTGTGGAGACAGAGCTGGTGTGTAACGTGTAAAGGAAAAGGTAAAGAAAGAGAGAGAGAGGCAGAGTGTGTGTGTGTGGTTAGTGAAGCTTGATGAGTATCAGATCTGCAGTTGGCTAAAGTCCTCTTTGTGGTGTCAGCAGCTGTGTGTGTGCGTGTGTGTGTGCGTGTGTGTGCGTGTGTGTGTGTGTGTGTGTGTGTGTGTGTGTGTGTGTGTGTGTGTGTGTGTGTGTGTGTGTGTGTGTGTGTTTGTGTGCAGAGGGGAGGCGGTTAGGTGCTGATTAGAGCTAACGTTGTAACGGGGCCTCGAGGTGTGAAAATCTGATGATTGTGGGGAAAGAGATCGGTGAGGACGTTTCAGATAAAAGCAGGTTAAAGAGTCTGTTAGGAAAAAAATGTGTGAAGCTGTGAAGAGTCCTCTCTCTCTCTGTCTCTCTCTCTGTCTCTCTCTCTGTCTCTCTCACACACACACACACACACACACACACACACACACACACACACACACACACACACACACACACACACACACACACACAACTAAGTGGAGCATCATTTGTCAGTGACCTGTTTAACGTCAGAAAGTGAGCACTAAAACCTGTGAAGATGTGATGAGAGGTTCAGGGACAAACGTGGGAATCTGTAAATCTCTAAACTGTGTCACCTGCTGAACTTAGATGCACTTTCTCTCCGTCCCAGTGCAGAGTTTATCAAAGGTTCACAGTGTGACACTGAACACAGAGATAACATGCAGCTGGTTTAGTGGCTGCTCACACTTTTTCTTTTCTCTTTTTTTAACCAAACATTGTATTTGCTTGAGTCTAACTAAACCATCTATGAGTAGTCTTTGATGCATGTTGATTATGAACTTTATTAAAAAGCACATATTACATTTGAGTTATTTCCAAGAATCTGCTTTATCTGGACTAGTCAGGTAAATGTAGCTTATGAAAAGTATCGTGAGATATTTTTGACCAGAAATCAGACAAATACACTTGCTATGATTTAAGAATTTTGCAGTGTGGTGGTCAGAGTTTGACCATTTGTTTACTCTGACATCCACGCCGTGTTAACCGGCAGCAAACTTTAAATACTGTTTTACCCAAATGAAACCACCATAACAAAGCTGTCAGCATCTTAAGCAAAGCATGACATATAGATGTATGATTGTAACCCAGAACTTCCACCAGATACGGGTCCGCTTCGGTACGGTACGGCTCTGTGCACCCTCGTTCGTAAACACCCACAGGCTGCGTTTTCAGAGCGCAGCATAGCCGGAGAGCTGGAGTCACGAGACCAAGAGTTTCACACGGTAATGACAGAATCGTTTGTGTGAGATCATACAATGTGGTATGTGTTATAAACCCGTATATAACCCTTATAAACACATCAACAGACACACATATGGTCGTTGTTCTGAACTGTCAAAATGGAGGGTTTTATTCTGAAAATAACCCGGATGTTTTAATGTTGTTTTGGTGTCTGACTTCCTGTCCCGCTCGATCTGCTCCGTGGTAAATTGATGCGCCGTGCTTCGGCATCCTGCAGAAATAGAAGCCTTGTGTATCTGCTGCAGAGGACTCCAGACTGACGGAGCGGAGACATGTGCAGCGGAGCCAGTGGAAGCACACACATTGACTAAAGTGAATACCTATCAAGTCCGCTGCCGTAACGGCGCAGAGACGGACCGAACACGCATCTGGTGGAATTTAGGGGTTAGATATGTTCGGATCATTCAGATAATGTACACAGATCTTTAATAAATTAGAAAAGCAGGCTGTTGGTCTTTATTGAAAAATGTTAGTGGTGAGGTTCAGCCTGTGTGGAAATGTCAGGGTGCAGATCTGTAGTTTCAGGACGAAGCGTGTAGCGTGTGTCGTACATGTACTGATGTAAAGGAGTAGATGAAAGCCTCTTCTGTCCACAGTGTTATTGACTGCCAGCATGCATTCATACCTGCAGTGTGCGATCTGCTTTTCTTTCACTGTGCGCCTTTGTTGGCCGTTCAGTGTCACGCTGCTGTTGTTGTTGATGTTGTCGTCGTCATGTTATTGTCAGGGTGTTTTGAAGGCGTGGCCTTGCCCTTGAACATAAAGAGCTCTTTGCTTGATTACTCCAGAAGTTATCCATTCACTGGCCTCAGCTTTTGTTTCTACCTGAATCTCTGCAGCGGCTTGCCTTCTTCACAGCTCACGGTCATGTTTGCTGTAGTTCATTACCCCGTCGAGGAGCGAGAAAGAATAAAGGAAATCATCAAAGAGCATTCTTCTTCATTCTTTCAGCCAAGGTTTCTCCAATCAGAGAGCGGCGAATAAAAGAAAAGTGATAAACAAAGCAGGCTCAGGACGACAAACACGACCCCACGATAAAGGAGCGTGATTGATTTTGGTGTTAGCATGTTAGCACCTCTCGTCTTTGTCTCATATTTATAGAAGTGGCTAATTTCCCATCACCCCCTTCCTTCTTTTATTAGCTCTCACTAAAGGTGTGATGCACTGAACACCCGTTACATCCGGTCTCACTCTCCACGTTCCCGCCTCAGTGACTAAATGTGTGGGATTGTCACCACTGTGGTGTTTTACACCTGAGCCTGATTTAAAGTGGAGAGTTGGTTCATGAGCAGAAGGCGGCA
>CM036552.1:2188107-2220607 GCA_020745685.1 Tautogolabrus adspersus | reverse complement strand
GGGTTCAAACAGGATTTACAGCAGAGGAAAGGAATTTTTCCAGCCTTTTAGAGAGATTCACCAGCAGCACTCAGCAGCTCCGAGGAGCAGCCTTCAGGGAGCACGCTCCCTTTTATTAAGAGAGAAACTCCCAGCATGCACCAGGGCCCACCACAACAAAGACTGAGTGTTTATTCAGGTATTTACAGCTGACCTGTTAACTAAACTAAGACCTTAATATGTGACCTGAGGAACTGGATCGGATCGCTGTGAAGTGGGAGGACTGAGCAGAGAGCACACACGAACATTTTATGAAAATACAGTTTCATCTCTGATGGTTGTGATTATTTCACACCTTGAGAAAAAGGCCGGGATTTTCTGGCACAGCTTCACCAACTAACAAGGTGCATGAAGAGTGAAAGGCTTGAAGAGGTCAAAATGCTCCATGATGACCCTGATGAAGGACACAAGCTGAAAGGCGTCGGTCTGATTTGTAAATAAAGTTGATCTGGAGCATTTTGACCTCTTCACACCTTGAGAAAATAAAAGGACAGAGGATATCGTCCTCGTCATCGCAGCCCTCTGACCTGATCACTGCTGACACACGATCGGACAAAGAATGTGAGAAAACTACAGGTCATGTCTCTCCAGTGTTTGTCCGTGTTTTAAAGGTTGTAATGATCACACGGAAGAGTAAAGTCACTGAAGTCTTTCTTATTAGAGTTGTGTAACTAAACATCGTCCCTCTGCGTTGTAACTGAAGTTTGTCTGAACACACTCTTTAATTATCATCTTTTTAAAAGGAGAGAAGAGACGCAGAGTCTGGTGAGGACCTGGTCAGTGTTAGTCAGTGGACAGAACATGAAGAAACACAAAACGCCAGATCTGCAGTGCTGGAGGTTAAAATTACACCTCACATGCACAACATGTCAGGACGTCTTCAGTCTGCAGACAGACCGTGTGTCTGTTTGTTCAACCTGTCAGTGATATAATTATTGAGTAGTGAAGAAAGCTGTGTATGTTTATGATCCAGTCTGACGATTGTGCAATACTCCTCAGTTAAAGGGTAAGTCTGCAGAAACTTTAAAGAGCACTTTTTCTCACCTGACTGGAAGCCTGGCATTCTTTCTGTTTCCTGCTGACCAGGCGGGAAACGTGTTTATTTCTGCTGTGAAGTTAAACATATTATGAGGCATCACTTTTTGGAAACAGCCTCGAGTGGACACTTGAGGAACTGCAGTTTTTGGTGCCTTTGTTAGGCTGCATGCTGATACACTGAACTAAAGAAGTAACACATTAGCAAGTTAGTTTTGTCTTTTAGAACATGTTGACATAATCACAACCTTTTTCAAGGTTTATTTTTGGCTTTCATGTCTTTATTTTTCACAGATAGGACAGTGGATAGAGTCAGAAATCGGGGAGAGAGAAAGTGTGGAATGACATGGCAGGAAAGGAGCCACAGGTCGGATTCTGGACCATCGTCTTTGTACATGGTGCACACCCACTAACCACTGGGCTTCCAGAGCCCATATTAGCATGACCTTTAACCCTGAGGCGCTCCTAATGATGCAACATAAAGCACCCAGAGTCCACCAAAAAACTACCAGGGGGGCTAAAAAAAAGTAATCAGTCACTGAGGAGTTTTTCCAAGTTGTGCTTTAATCTCGACATGGTTGTGCAAAAAAAGATCTTTCCTTTGTTAGATTGTTGGTCATAAGGATCAAATCTAAGAATACACAAGTTATTTAAATCTCTCTCCCTCCCTCCCTCCCTCCCTCCCTCTGTCCCGCTCACCTGAAAGCCTTCAGCTCTGATTTACGAGCCAGTTTGTGTGTTCTTGTTATAAATCTCTCCGCTGACACTCCTCATGCTCGTACTCTTCCTCCACTTTTTTATCTGTTAGTCTCGGAGCATTTTGGACCGGGGCCAGATAATGCACCCTGGGATCATCGAAAGGTTTCCCAGGAATGAAGCATGAGGCCTCAACCAACAGCTCCTCCACGCCCCCCCAGCCTCCGCAGACCTGAGCACCTTTCCCCTTTTCTTTACCTTTCAGACCTCAGAGATTTCACCTCATTTGGAAATGATAGAAAGACTTTTTTTAAAACAACTTTTTTCGACCTCTCTGTTCAGCACCTGAGCTTAGTGTTCCTGACACCCTGGAGGAAATGCTTCTCTCTACTCAATGGTCAACCTGCTTAGCCGGCTGTCACTGCGACCTGGCCGCCAATGACATTCTGCAAACTCAGATAAAAAATCACGTCTGAACGGGAGCAACAGGAGCTTTTCTCCTACCCCCTCCTCCTCTTCAACACCTGGATCCTGACAACCTGTGCAGAGCGAGGTTTAATCACTCAGCGAGGGGTCCCTGCAAAGGTCAGCTCACTGATGAAGTACAGAGAGGGAGAGATGTCATTTTTTACAGCGGGCTGATGTCTCTATAACTCTCTGCAGGAGACTGGCTGGTTTAGACGAAGATTCACGCTTACAGAGAAAGATCTGTGTCCTCTTTAAATCACGGTGAAACAAAGATTACACAGTGACATGCCCACAGATAAATGATGAGCTCTTTATTTTGAAAAGTCTGTTTCTGTTTGTGATGATCACCTGTCAGTCAAACAGTGCATGTACCATGTTCTGAAGATTTATCATCACTTCATTGAATAAAGCACGAGTATCTGGGGAAGCTGAGAGATGTTTCTGCAGACATTAGTGTGACTAGTAGTTTATAATAAGAAGTGTTACCAGTGGCTCACTTCTCCATGCTGTTCTGGCTGATCTGACTGTTTACCAAATTTCACTGTGAGGTCTCAAAAGTCTGCATAAAGTCGTGCTGCTATTTGCGTTCACACATGCAGCTCACCCCCAAAATTGCAGGAGTGTGTGTGTGTGTGTCTGTGTGTATGTGTGTGTGTGTGTGTGTGTGTGTGTGTGTGTGTGTGTGTTTTAATGAACCTGCAGATTGTGGTTGTGTTTACTGTGTTCACGAGAAGAGACCATGTGAACATCCTGAAATTCTGAAAGCTTTGAGAGTTCATGAGTTGTGACGTGTTTGACGACGTTTTCAGAAATGACGGAGCCCATGATTGTTAGCCACCCAACGTAGTTTGAAGCCACCAAAAACGTCCCCTATTTCCGTGGTGGGACCTCGACTGTACCATGCTGGCTCTGTGCAGAATCTGTGACTGTAATGCGATCCTGGTGATGTAGTCAATGGCGTAGTCAACACGGGCGGACCCACTATCTTGCGCTCCAATATCAGCTTTTTAAGCTGATTAATCTTAAAATCTTAAAATCCTTTTTGTGCATTGTTGAATTCTGGAACAGTTTATTAGCTGATAAACTCTCAGAGCTGCCTTCAGACACATTAAAGCTTACAACACTCGTGTATTAGAGTAGGTTTCCCCCTCTGCTCTATACCATCTGTGTATTCTGGCCGACACATGTAGCTCTGAGAATATTCAGGACCTTACTACAGTCGGTTTTTGAGCTCTTGTGTTTGTCTAACCTCACAGCCGAGGACTCTAAAAAGCTTTGAGATGTTTCCCGATTCAAAACTTCCTTTCTCCTCCTCGTATTGTGTGTGTTAAAGAGTGTGTATTTGCAGGACAGCCTGTGTGTGTGAGTTTGTGTGTGTGTTGGTTTTTCCTCAGGCCACGCTCTTGTTCCTGCAGCAGGCGGGCGGGTGGGGTGCGAGAAGGTGGGGTTGGTTTTTTGAGGCGGGGGGCATTTATCAGCCCCTCTAAGTGGCTGCAGGAAAAGCAATGCTCGCTGGGAGTCGAGCTGACAGCAGTTTTCCTCGGATCGATCTGCGGCGCTGCTCCAGTTTATGACAAAAGAGTTCACGACACGGCAGTCACAAAGTCAATACCGTGATAAATACTCCCCCCTCGCTCGCCGCTGTCCGCCACTTTAGCGAGCATTCGTCCTGACAGTTATTACTCCCGCGGTAAATCCACTGACCAGAGGGGAGGAGAGCCACTCTCTGCTGCTCTCTGTGCAGGATTTATGGAGCCTGGAGGAGCCAGTTTACTTAATTTAAAGGAAACATATAAAGTCAGAGAGAGAGAGAGCTGCTGCAGGAGGGAAATAACTGTACAATACACAACAAACTGCTCCATATACACACGCTCCTACTCCTGTATGCAAATGAGGAAATTATGAGGCCGTTTCCACTTTTGTCAACACGTGTAGACGAACATTAATTCACCCAAAATAGACGTGTAACACATCCTGGTTCTCCTCTCTGACTCTCATTTAAATAACGATTAGTGAATGAAAATCAGGGATTAAATCATGGCTGTCACACTCTCCTGTTTGTTGTTGCTTTGACCGATTAACACCCTGAAGTTTCCCTCGCACGCTCGTCGTATTAACCAGAACACATCCCCGTGGTTACATTACACACAAATGAGGACATATGATAAATATTTGTTAATTTGCTGTAGATCCTAGCTTTAGCACTAATCCAACACGTTCAATCCTGTTACAGTTCAAACTGATCCCTGTGCACGGACGGATCACTCTCATCAACACACGCCATTATGAGGAGGGAAATTACATTACTGCTGCTACGTCTGAATATTTTCAATTATTCTGCTTTAAATACAAATGTGGGACGAGATTAATATAATTTTCACAAAGAGGACATCGTCTGCATGTTGAGCGGTATCACAGTGTGACGCGTAATCCTGTTAGAGATCCACAAACATAAAAAGATCTCATTAAGATTTGACTTGTTGCAGGATCATCAATAAATCGTTGGCATGAAGACCCGGCGCTTTGTTCCCATCATGCAAAGCGTCTCTTACAGGCTGTGACCCACATCAGCGCCAACACAGCTCAACACAGAGAGGCTTGAACTCTTTTACCAAAACACAGAAAACCATTTAGAATGAAACTATTTGACTTTATGGCACTTCTGAAGTGTGAACACTGTGTAGATCTTTTTCTGTGTATTTGTTTGATTTCACTGCCGATGTGTCCAGAGTGACTTTTCACATAAAGATGCACTTTTTAAAAATTGTGCTCCTTAGGGCGTTTTCACACCTATAGATCGTTTGCTCTGGTCTGAATCATGGATCAGTTTGTTCCATTGTTTCATAATTAACTCAAGTTTGGTCTGTGTTCACACGAGGACATTTACAAGCGGACCAAAAAGTGTGATGCACGAGGAAGATGCTCTTTGATTGGTAGGAGTTTCTTGTGGGAAAAGTCCCTGAAGTAAACAAAGACTAGTCGACTCCTGATTGGCTGTGGCTGCTCCAAAGACACTTTACAACTACTAAATGGACAGACGACTACACAGACTGATGTCAGCTCTGCTCATCAGTTTTTATCACTGTCGGCAAACGATGCAGTTTGAAAATGACGAACAACTGCAGCTCTGAAATAAAATGTTGAGGTACTGGAGTCGCCGAAGACGCTCGTCAAGACAGTTCAGGAGATGGCGAGCGAGTAGATTTCGGTGTTCTTGAGTGTTGTCTGATCAAATCTCGATATGTTCATGTTCTTACTACAAACAAACTTCACCAGAGTTTGGAGTTTGTTTTTCAAGCGGTCTCTGTACGGTTGTTTGATCCACACGAGGGTTTGATTGGCATCTTTCACACCAACTCAAACGACCGCACTAACTTAGCAAACTGAATTGAGAGCATTTTAACAGAAACAAAGGTTAGGTGTGAAAACGCCCTTCAATGCAGGAAATTGAAGAAAGAGACACATGCAGATATGATTTAGGATGAATAGACACTTCTGCATTGAATCCACATGTCTGAGCTCTCCGACTGCTCAGTCAGGTCCAGACAGGACTGCAGATGGAGGAATGTGCTCCACGTTTATCGCACAGTGTCAGAAACTCAAGATGGGATGTGAATCATTACAGAAAAAAGAGACACTCACTCCATACCACTACCAGGAGCCAACACTCTGCAAACAACCATCTTCGTCCATGAAGGGGCTAAAGGAACTAGGGGCAGACCTACTCCTCTGGAGCAAGTCCAGCTTCACTGAGGCCATGACTGGAAGATGCTAGTTGATGTTGGCCAGCAGCTTGTATTTCCCCCGGAGATCGCAACTACCACCCTAAGGCCTGACTTGGTAATCTCTCCTTCTCTCAGAAAGGCGTTCATCTCACGGTACCCTGGGAGGACTCAGTGGACGAGGCATATTGGGGAAACATCTACGTTATGCTGAGTTGCAAACACAACAGGGTGTCGTGGGAAGATCTACCTCAGGGTTGCTCAGAGTCCTATAGGAGTCAGAGGCCAGATCCTGCAGGTGACGACCAAAGCTATGTCAGAGGCAGCAGAGAGAAGCAGCCAGTGGCTATGGATGAAGGGACAGGACCTCTACTGAGTCCAGGTTGACACAGAGGGGGGTGTTTCTGGGACGCCAGAAGTCACTGTCGAGCCCCCCTGAGACGCCTGGGCTCATCAATGAAACAGGATGGAAAAAAAACACTCTGTGTCTACATTCCCGAGCCAGGTACTGCCTCACTTATTTCTACTTTTCGTGAAATTCTCTCAGCTGTTATTAACACTTTAAACTCCTCATCCCTCCTGTGTACCTGTGTGTTTACGGGCCTCCTCTTTGTCGGCTCTCACACGGTGATTAAAGTGTCTCCTGACTGGAGGGAGGGAGGGAGGAGCAGAGACAAACAGAGGGAGGGAAAACACGAGCAGAGAGACGAAGGGAGATTTTTTCCTCAGAGTTTGTCTGCAGGCGATACAGCAGGCTGTAATTAATTACCTCAGACAGGTATGTATTAAAACAATATTCCATCTGAGCGGAGCCTCCGAGGTCTGTGCTCCAATAAAAGCAGGAATTCATCAGACGAAGGCCCGTCCACGCACAGCTTCACGAAGGGGGCGCCGCCTCGTGAGCTTAATTTATATCAGAACTCTGCATAAACCGAGAGGCCGTAAAAAGGCCCAATTAGCCATCTGCAGCTGTCTGCAGGAGCTTTGATGAATGAGCCTATCAATACAACACAACTGCATCCTGAGCTGTGAGATCACACCGAACTCAGGACGCACACAGAGGGAGGAAGCAGCCAGTCTGTGAGGCGTTTTACACTCTAATATACGGACTCAGAGCAGGGGACAGAGAGAGAGAGAGAGCGTACCTGCAGGAAAGGTGGGTCACCTTGTTTAGAGCGAATGTTTAATGACACACAAACAGTTTCAGAGTGTTGAAGACATTCAGAGCAGAAGGAGAGACTTTATTACACGGCTCAACGAATGATCCAAACGATCTCTGAAATCTGTTCAAAGGGATAGTCAGGTTTTTAAAAGTGGGGTTGGATGAGGTTGTCAACAGTAAAGACTGACTGGGCCTCAAAAGGGACAACAAATACATCCAACATTAATGACACACTGTTTACTGGGGATACAGGAGGACACTACAAGGAGAAAAGGAAAAAGGTCCGCACTCTGTTCGGCTCTCAATGGGCAGTTTGATTTAATTAAAGGGGAAAGTTTCGATCTACAAGATCTTTCTCGGAGGAAATATGTCTGCAGATGGAAACTCGACAGGTTTGAACGAGCGATGGGGAAACTTCTGTGGAAACTGGAGGACAGGAGAGGTCTCATGTTACCTGGTGGTGCAGGTGTGTAAACTGTGAGCTCATATCAACGAACCCAGAGGGCTACGAGTGGGACTTGGTCAAAACAGAATATCAGGACCATTCTGGATCAGAGGATACCAGCGGCAATACTCTGGATAAAGTCTGAGTAAAAAATGTGTGTGTTTGCATTCACACATCTCAAAGCTCACCTCAAAACCTTTTTTGTTTCAGAGTTTTGTGCGAGTGTGAAAGCAGAGAGAGAGATGGAGAGAGAGAGAGAGAGAGAGAGAGAGAGACAGAGAGAGAGAGAGAGAGAGATGGTTGTCCTCTGAGTCAGCAGAGAAACAAAGAGCCAAGACAAAAGTGTCACTGAACCTTCACACGCACATCACACACACCAATCATGATCTGTTAATACTGTACACTACACACACACACACACACACACACACACACACACACACACACACACACACACATCATAGCATACACTGGTGTGTAAACAGTAGCACACACATTCACACAAACACGTATGTGTTGTGCGTACAGTCCCGGGTTAATTTGGCCGTCGCTCCTCCTCCTCCTCCTCGTCTTCATCACACAGATGGACTCGGAGAATTTAAGTCTTCCTCTGTTGACTCAGTGTGTGTCTGCTGTCCCTGCTGTAAACAGGATCCATCAGCACACACACTGCAGGAGGGGCGAGCGAGGTTCACTGTACAAAGAGAGAGAGAGAGAGAGAAGGAGGGGAGGGATCAGAGTATTGATGCACAAACACTCCTCTTTATGAAGTATGTTTCTCACACAGGTATGTAGGACTTGAATTCATTTGTTTTGCAATCATTCTTTAATGATCTTGTAATTTTCCTGTGATCTTGTTAACATGTGAGTATGCCTCTCACGGCTGCGATCTCGCCGCAGGACAGAGCAAAACCACGGCGGAGATGGAGCGCTGTGCACATTGATCTTTTAACTTAAAAAAACGACATTACGCGCACCTCCCAAACCTGTCCTCCTACTTACTAAACATGAAGTGTCCACCTTGTTGACACGTTGCAAATCAGCCCTCATTGCTGTTGTTCGCCGTGATGGTGGCTTGTACTCCGGTTCGACAAACGCCATCAGCTCGTAGAAGCCTTTTCATTCCACAAAACTTACTGGGAGCACATCTCCTGTCACCTTTTCAGTATTAGCTGCTAATCTTCTCCGCTCTTGTGTCATCACAACAATGTGTGTTTACAGGGCTAGCAAACGATGTGGTACAATGTTGTCTGTCTGCGCTGGTTTCTCCTTGAGTTCAGTAGTGATATTCTTTGCCAGCGCAGCCCGGTGTTGTTGTTAGCGTGGTGGCTAGGCTATCCAGACGCTTTTTAACTGTGGGTGTGACTTTATCGCTTTTATGGACCACCTGTTTTAAGCAAAAATATTTGCAAGAGCCTAAAAGCAACGTCAAGGTCACCTTCCTGCTCACAGCTGACGTGGTGCATTTCATGCTAACTGAGTTGATCTATTGTAGCCTTAAACGTGTGCAGGTGGGCCAGTAGAGAATCGTCACTCAATTAATGACGTAATGAGCAACAAACTTTGTTAGAATTGGTGCAATATGAATGAAGAAAGAGTAATTGATTGCATTCAATTTAACCCTCTAATTCTTGTGCAATCAAATGTAAAATAGTTCAGCGTTAATTGTTCCATGCACTCATAATCCTGAAGTTTGAATTCTTCCACTCTAACAGACGATCACAGCGGATTTGATGTTCTCTAATTTAGTATTTAATTGTGGCATTGCCTGCCTTAATTCCCTGGCGAGGATTATTTCTATAGAATGATGATACAGTTAAATTAAACTGCTGCTAATTTCATCGGGGACTCCGAGGCTCGGTCCCTGGAGGCCTCTGGAAAATCCCGGAAATCTTTCAAGGAGCCTTTGAAGTCCTGGACGGCGTGAGGAGGGGAGGTAAAGAGTTAACCAGCTGACTGGGAGGTACTGTACATCTCTCTGCTTCACTCTGACAGGTCAACTTTTACGCAGTATGACGGACGCTCTCTAACAGTTGGCTATTTCCACTTTTACTCACAGAATCCCCCCCTCCTCTCTCTCCACCCCCCCCTCGCTCCCTCCTTTCCTCAAGGATGCCTGCAGATGAAAGGCTGCAGCCCTCGCCCTCTCCTTATCACTGTCTTTAGAGCTGGAGAAAACTTGGCAGCACCTCAGCTTTTCAGCGAGAGAGAGAGGAGAGAAATAGCGTTGGGGATTATAGTTCTGAGGACAAACCTGGCTATTCACACTTGGCATTAGCGAGACAGCCCGGGTACAAGAAGGATATTTTTTATTCCCTTCAATTTAACTTTAATTACTCAAATCTCGGCGAGGGCACACAAGAAAAGCCCGGGCGTTTGTGTCTGGGAGATTAGCAGACTGCCCTGCCAAGTCGTCGCCGCGCTGCATCGTTAGATAGAATTCAAATTCAAATCCAGGCTAAAGACAGTGCAGCTGTCACCCCCCCTGGCCTGAAAACCCCCTGGATCAGGAACGAGCTGTCCTCCCTCCTCCCTGCTTTCCCCAGGAGAGAGCTAATCCTCCTCCCTCTCTCTCCCTCTCCTCCCTCCTCCTCCCCCTCTCTCTGATGACTGTGACAGCTCAAATAAAGACATTAAAGCCTCCTGAAATAATTAGTCATTAAAAATAAAAAAGTGGCGTGTTTTGCAGGACTCTGGCAGCTCTCCTCGGGGCGGTGGGGAAGGGGGTCAGTGTTTGTGGGTGAGAGGGGTGAGGAGTTTGAAGAGGGAGGATTTGTGTGTGGACACGTCAGGTTAAACAAACACTTCCTGGTTCTCCTCTCCTCAGGAACTTTGACAACGTGTTTAAATATGGCATCTCGGTGACGCGTGATTCGCCACTCTTCATCCTGGGCTCTTTAATCTCGTCAGCCGAGGACTCGACGGGGGAGCGTCTCACACTCACGCTGAAATCCTCACTAGTTGTTCGCCTTTCACCCGCAATTGACTTTGCAAACACCTGCAATGTCTTCGATAAGTCGCTCGTCTTATCTCCTCTTGGAGAGCAGACCACATTATCGCGGGTTCGGGGGCAGATACCCCCGTCGTGCCAGGGGCCGCAAATGATAATCCACGCTGCCACACCGCCGAAATCCTGCTAAAGTGATCCTAAATTGACAAAACCCTGGGATCCTCTGGACTGGGTTAAGCCTCATCTATTAGCGCTGCTGCAGGATAAGAGTTCGTCAGCCCGGTGCCACTCCTGAGAGCGTCATCAGCAGCCTCGTCCTCGTGGTTATCTCCCTCCTTTAATCCTCGCAGACACAGCAGCGTGGAGGGGCAGCGGGTTCAGCAGCCTCCTTTTAAAGTCTTTAGGTAATTTCTGCACAAAGTCACACACAAAAAAAAACCTGCACAGAGCAGAATATGAGAGAGCTGCAACTGGTGACTGCAGCCGCTCTGTAATTGATTGGCGTGATGGAATTAAAGGAGGCTTGCCGTGCTGAAGGAGAGCTGGCACGGCTCTGACACGTTAAATATCTGGCACAGGTCTGACACTCTAAAAATCTGGCACTGCTCAGCCAGCCTGGCATCTGATTAGGATTTCAAAGGACCCGGACCTGGACTTGATTAAAAACCACGTAGGCCAGATGAAGAGCCTCCGAGGCCCCTGAAGGAGAGTCTCAGAGAGGGAACAGCAGCCAGGATGAAGTCATGGCACGCCAGCCTCATTATAGAGCCATTAACGGGGGCTTGTTTGAACCAGCCAATCACACGTCAGCTCTGAGGATGTAGGTGGGCTCAGGTTGTGTATCTTCCTAGCAGAGCTGCACCTTTTTCTGCAAGGAATCTGAAACTGTGTCAAAAAACACAGAGGGAGAGGAGTGCTGGAGGATCTTTTGGTAAAGCGAGCCTAAAGAGCAGAGTTAAAAACACTGACTCCCCCTCCCTTCCATCTTCCTCCATCTCTCCCTCCTCACCCTCTCGTCCTGCCTCCCTGTCTGCCGTGAGTTGGAATAATCTTGAAGTATTCATGTAAACACCCCATCAAGTAGAAACAGGGAGAAAGTCGTAGAAAATGTTGGTTCTCATCTTTCAGGGTTGTTAGCTTGACTTCTTACCTGAGAAGGTAAAAGTATGAACTCATGTATAACATATTTACATTTCTGCTCATGTTGTGTGTCACGTGACACACTGAAGTCTGGAGGACTCTGATCACCTGATGAGCGGTGTGAATGTCGGGATATTTGACGTTAAATCTTAAAAACATAAAGAAGGAGTACAATTTGATTCCTGGAGGAGTTTACTCTCTGGTTTCCTCACTGAGTTAAAGCGAGCCTCCAGAGCTGAGTTAATAACCCCGACTCCCCCCTCCTCACCCTCCCTTTCATCACTCTTTCCCATCACCCCCTCCTCGCCCTCCCCCCAGCCTGCTCCGGCCTCAGGGAGGGAGAGCGATTAATATCTGCCTAACGTGTTACCTAATTCATTATGGAATAGCAGTTAATTTGATTTGATATTATTTTAATAAAATTCTGTAATATATTAGATTGTTTCAGGCTATCAGAATCATTTTCCAATTATTAGAGTTACTGGAGCACATCCTGCTCTGTGAGGAGCAGCAGTCGCTCTGACTGTGAATACACGAGCTGCTACATCTCCATCCTGCAGACCGAAGGGACACTCACACACAGGTGTATGCATGGTTACACCTATAATGTTATTATCTGAAAGATCCACACTAGATGTGTGTGTGTGTGTGTGTGTGTGTGTGTGTGTGTGTGTGTGTGTGTGTGTGGTGTTTGAACGTGTTGGACTGAACCTCATGAGGAGAAATAAATCCACACAGATCTGATTTCTCTCTCTCTGTTAATTAGTCCGTCCTCTTGCAGCCTGCCCTTTCCCAGGAATCAAGCATCAAGGCACAGTGGGCTTCAGCTCAGATGGACCTGATCTAAGTACCCCCACACACGTACACACACACACACACACACACACTCACACACACACACATACACACACACACACATGCATGCATACACACACACCTTGCTGCCCCCCCGGCCGGCCTTTCAAAGCTATCGTACACAGAGAAACAGACCCACCGTCACATCTCTAATTCTCTGCACACAGCTTCAATGAGAGGCTTTAAAGAGGAACAACAGCTCATGAATGGCTTTGTTAGTGTGACCTTTTTATTCACAGATCACGTGACCTCCATCTTTCTTCTAATAGGCTTAAACTGTGTCCATATTTCAAACTGTACATACCCAAATTAAAACTCTAATTACCTAAAATGGAAATGGAAAGCCAAGCAACAATAAGTGTTGGAAAGTGAAGCTAATCTCAAAGTGCAAAAAAACTGCAGTTCCTTGAGTGTCCACTTGAGGCTGTCTCCAAAAGCCAACCATCCCAATTAGGTCCCGTTTAAAAATGTCCATTTTTAGAGCATAAATAAACATGTTTACAGCCTGGTACAAAAAACAAATTAGGTCTCAATGGCTCAGTTATTTGTCCATGCACACTGTACAGGGTTGACAATTATTTGTAACCCATCTCTTTTTTTTTGATGAAGCCTTTAAGTTATGCAATGTAAGCACAATTAGGGGCAGGGTTAATTTGACTGACATGTGGGTGGGTTGCAGGTCGACTTTTCCACCATTGTTGAGCTTCATGAAGCCTGTTAACAAACCAATGGTTGACGTCACTGAGACTATGTCCATGTTGTTTACAGTGTAGAAACCTTAACCTCGTGTTTTATTCGTCACAGACCTGTTTTTGTCGGGCGCCTTCGCGTGGGATCCAACCTGTGGTCTGGGCCACTCGCTGAGTCCCACCTGCGTGAAGCTGATCACTCAGGTGTGACACACTGCTGGCCCCGCCCCCATACGTACACATGGCTCAGCCAAACATACAAACACTCCTCAGCTCCTTTTATAAACCGTGACAATAGAGTTCACTTTTTAACGGCCTACTTTTTATCTTTTATTGGATTCCCGTCCCCGCCCCCTCTTTTTCCCCTGCAGTCATGGTGTTATCATGATTTATAGAAGAGTCCATTTTGTTTCCAGTTCCAGGACGCTCAAATCAAAGCAGCTCTGCGGTGCTTTATCTTGGTTTATTGGAGCCGCTGCACACTCCCCTCCTGGTCACTTAAATGTATTTAAGTGTATATTTAGATAAAAATAGTCTCTGAGCCGCAGATTTCATTGTTTCTGTGTCAGTGATGAATCTGTGTTTTTTTTTTAAGAAGAAAAATGTCGGCTCGGCTGCGCCCTTATTTCCTCTGAAGAAGAAAAAAAGGAGAAACATTCGTAAGAAAGAGAGAGCGAGAGAGAGACTAACAATATTCTGATTACTGCACCCTGCTTTGAACCAGCTGCAGCACATTCAGCATCCAGGCCTGACATTTCATTAACATGTCAGAAATATTTTGATCATTATTTCAAGTCGCCCCCCTCCCCCTCCCCGTGCAGACTGAGAGGACTGAGGAGAGGTCGGTGAAACCTGCAGGTATTTAAAACACACAGTCAGAAGGTTTACGTGCAGAGAGGCGACAGACTGGCTGCTCTGTTTGACATGGAGAGTTTCAGAAAAAAACACAGGAGCTCTGCAGACATTTCTTGGTTCACTAACAGTCAGAGAGAGGAACAAAAAAAAAACACAAAACACACACTAACATGAAAAGCACCTTTGTCTGAACCAGGTAACAATACCTGGCTGTCTGTCAGAGCATACAAAAGCCTGAAGATGCTCCCTGCTGCTTCTCAGATTCTCACAGAGAGATGATTTATGCTGCGAGGACGCAGAATAAAAGAAACAATGGGCGGAGAGCTGCTATAGAATAAAGAGCTGAGGCACAGATTTACTTCATGTAATGTGAATGGAGAGAGGCCAAGTTTGATTTGAAGCTACAACACCTCCATGGATTGTTGTCGGACATCACAGAAGAACCAACAGAGACCTGAAGAAGGACCTCAACAGAGCGTGAAATTGATGGTAGAGGCTGCTAGGTAAAGGGATCATCAGAAGCAAGGGCGTAGGTTTGGATTCAACATTGGGGGGGGGACACATTTTCAGCGGGGGGGTCTGGGGGTTCCCCCCCAGAGAATTTTGAGCGTCAAACACTTCATTTCCTGCATTCTGGTGAATTTTTATGCAACAATTTCTGCTTTTTCTGGATTAATTTATGGCGGAAATTTCTTTACTATGTATAGGAAATTATTATTATTAATTATTATTAGCCTAATTATTCAACTGTATTGTTCATAACTTTCTGTTTAATCAATAACAAATTTAAGTCACAGATTCGATCATGTCATCAGATCAGGAAATTGAGAAATTGTAAAAAATATATATTGGCTGGCCTTTGTTTTTTGTATTATTTGTAGGCAGTAGTTCCCAGACTCCCCCTCCTGCTCCCCTCTAAACTGCCCCTGCATTTCAATATTACAGACTAAAAACAAAAGTCCATCAGAGAAGAATGAATGATTAATGCTCAAAACAAGTTTTCTCCTGATTTAGCTTTGACAATATTGGAAACTTAATATAATCAGCCTGCTCGTTAGTGGACGTGTATATCTCTGACTGCTCCTGCTGCAAGTGATAATTTCAGACCCTGCGAAGGTTTACCTCTTTTTTCGACCTTTTAAAAAAAAATCTTTCTAAATATTGGGGGGGACACATCCCCTGCGTCCCCCCCGAAATCTACGCCTATGATCAGAAGGAACTCTTCCATTCATACACATTCACACACCGCCGATGAAGCAGTGGGAGCAACTTGGGGTTAAGTGTCTTGCCCAAGGACACATCAGAAATGTCTTAGGGCGCGATCACACTGGCAATCCGTACCGTGCCATGCTTAAGCACGATTGGCCCCCCTTCCCCACACCCCCGCTGGCCGGCACGACCTGCGCTCACACTGCTCCAGGCCTAAGCACGGTTACCTCTTGGACATACCGACATATTACAGCACATCAATAGCTTTATCTTATTATTAAGCGTGCTCAGTTAAAAAGACAGGCGGACTCCAGAATGTTTTAAAAAAAAAGGACGCACCGTGGAATCCGCGTCTGCACATCGGAGAACAATACAGAGAGCATGACGGCTTTACTGACTTTGTGGCTTATTTTGAGTCATGTTTAGTCAGATACAGACAGAACACTCTGGATTTCTCTCTAATGACGGCTGTCCACGCTGTGTACCCGCGTGCTTGTGCTCGTGCATGAACTGCACCGTGATGAAGCACACCTCTCCGAAGCTTGCCAGAGCCAAGGAAGTGTACCGTGCTTCAGCACCGTACGGAGCGATCGCACTGGTCAAACGAACTGGACTTTAGGGGTGAAGCGTGCTTAGGCATGGTACGGATTGCTCACGCCCTTAAAGTAAGAATGTGCGACTTTTTTATCCAGTAGATGTCACCCTTGAACACCAGCATGAAACCAAAACCAAAAAATTTACTTTAAGAAAAGGTGCGCTGCCTGTCAGCACCTGTGAGTCCGATCGGACTTCAAGCTGTTTGTTTGCACTTCCTGACGTTGTGTCCTCCTCTCTAGATCCTCGCTTGTGTCGTTCTTACTCTCTGATGTTCTTCACTTTGGACAAAAGCGACTGATGAACGAATTGTAGGTGCAGCAGGAAGTGCTGGCAGGCGACAAGTGTTTGTCTATACTACACACACACAAACACACACACACACACACACACACACACACACAAACACACACATACACACGCGCACACACACAGGAGTGCTATTTTTCAAGTTCAGCCCTCCTCTTTGGTCAACACAACTTTCAGTTTAACCTCCATCTGACTTCACTGCTCCTCTCTATAGCTGCTCAGGGGGCTGTGTGTGTGTGTGTGTGTGTGTGTGTGTGTGTGTGTGTGTGTGTGTGTGTGTGTGTGTGTGTGTGTGTGTGTGTGTGTGTGTGTGCCTGCATGCTTTTAAACCTTCCTCTTATGTTCTGGGAGATTGAAAGTGTCCAGCGTTTTATTTAAATGACACGCTGCCTCACCGGGTGCCTCTCTTCTCCCTCCTCCACCCCCCTTGTCCCTCCTCCACATTATTTTTTGAAGACAACTGCAGGCTGGAGGATAAGAATCCCGGTTGCAGCAGTGCTTGCTGGCACTTCTTTCTTGGCCTGATTTGAATAAAGAGCTTTGAAATTAAGTGGACAGGCCCGTCAGAAAAGCAGCGCCGTGCCTCTAAGAAAGCCACCGAGCTCGGCTAAATTATTTTGATTGACGGAGCCGGGCCGTTTTTAGCGAGCTGGCTGATTTAATTGTGAGTGCCAGGGGGCATCTTCAGGGGCCAGGTAGTGGCGTTCACGTTTGATCGGGTGGAGCCGTCTCCCGGTGGTACGGCTGCCCGGGCACCGAGGGCCAGAGGGCACACGAACAAAGACGACGGAGAGTGTGTGAACCTCGCTCCACGTCCTCCTCTGAAACTGAGAGCAAAAAAAAACAAAGCTGTGGATGGGCAGCCAAAAGTGTGAAAATGGATTTCCAAGCTCATTTGATGTTCAGTCTTTAGCGTCAGGAGTGGTTTATTCATTGATAAAGAGGAGAGAGGGGAAGGGATGGAGGGGGAGGAGGGGGGAGGGACTGAAGAGCATCTTCTGACAAACAGTTTTTTTTATGTCCTGTGGAGGAGAGGTGAGGACGGGGGATTAGAGAGGGGGGGTTTAATGAGAAAAAGATCCACAGACTGCGGACAGGCCTGTCAGACTCACACACACACACACACACACACACACACACACACACACACACACACACACACACACACACACACACACACACACACATTCCCATCATCCCAAGCCCAGCTCTATAACCTCTTCTCTATCTCACCTGTCTGTCAGTAAACCAGAGTCTCTCTCTTTTATCAGACCTGTTTCTCCGTCTGAACTGAGCCAGTTAGCACGGCTAACGCTAACACCAGGTCCAGACCTGTCCCGTTGTGTCTCAGTCTCCGACTCTGCTGCTCTTTGGATGAATTATTGCCCTGGATTTATTCACTCATCGACAAAGAACTTTAGCTCAGCCATTATTCCTCTATCTGCAAACGAACAGCTGGGCGGAGATCGAACGCAAACTGAAGGTCAGTTGGACAGCAGAAGTGGAAGTCAATGTGAGACTGCACCCTCTAGTGGATGCCTTAAAGGTCATCCCATCATAAAGGATGTTGGGAGCATTTTGGCTGTAATGGTTATATCGTTTAGAGTGTGTGTATCTATTTTCATACGCTTTTAAGCATAAACGAGCCTTTAATTGGGAGACGCACTCATCGTTTCTGCTGCGTTGGGCTCACTGCAGGAGTCTAATAAACTCTAATAAAAATACCTGCAACCCACCCGCTATTAATCAGAATGTTATCATTTTTATGACCCCGTTCGCCCAATCCACAGTGATATGACTGCATTCTACACATCACAACGCCACACAAGCCGTTGTATCAGAACGTGCATGCAGGTGAACACACGTGTCAGCCTTCACTTGAAACCGAATAAATCGTTAGAGCTTTATACAATAAACTAACCTCACCAATAACAGAACATCTGTCAGTAAATATGTCTTAGTTCTCCTCTCCAGCTCACGAGTCAGAATGCAGTATGCTCAAGTCTGAGTCTAAAGAGCTTTGAACATGAGTCCGGTTTTTTCGTCCGAAATTGACGCACGTTAAAAAATAAATATGATCCCATGTTGTGTCAATCATGTTTACACACTGACTCTGAAACTTTCCTCCGTCATTATTTCTTTCGGAACAGGTTCAAGTTTTTTTTGCATCCATCCCTGTGTGTGTGAGCGTGGCGTTCTGTAGTATCCCTACCTCAAACATACTGCCAGCCGCTGTTCATGATCAGTTGCTTTACGGATATTGGTGGTGTTCCGTTGTGACGTCTGGTCACAATAGAGAGCGGCGTATCAATCTGAAATACACCAGGAAGTGCTCGGGATAATTCTGCAGCTCCTTATCGACAGGCGAAACTCTCCTCGCTCTTTTCTTGTTTTCAGGAGAGGATGGACCGGACAGTGTTTTCTTTTTTCAAGTAGTGAAAGAAACACAAAATCATCTTCACCGCTTGATGACTCCATTTTGTCTCGTACTGCGAATTTTCGCAATTAATAGAAAAATAAACGCATCGGACTCAGTGTGCAAGGTGTCTGTGCGTGACGTTTTTTTAATCCAAAATAAACGGACTCAGTGTGCAAAGGTCTAAAGTCCCAGTCATCGTGCTCGAGTCGTTGACTTCAGCTCTACAACACTGCTGGACTCACATGCATGTACAGAGACACAGGCTGCTCTGAAATGGTGCTATTTATCATGTAAAATACTCTATTTTCTTCAGGATTGAACCCCGGATGGTTTCCTGAAGGTGTGAGATTTCAGATTTAGATGTAGATTTATGTATTGTCTTTAAAATGAACTCTTTGCAGTGCTGTGATGTTAAAGATTGTTTGGATTTAGAATCTCTCCTCTCTTCTCTCCGTCGCCGTAATCTGTCTCTGTCTATGAATGTGAGCCGCGAGGACACTCCCACTTTATTATCTGTACATACAGATGCAGATCTAACCGGGGAAAATAATGTGGAGGTAAAACTCTAAACTTTTGCAGGGAGAAGTCATGTGAGGGTTGTAGATATGAAGATAAAACACATTCTCTAAATGTAATTGTTGCACATCAACGACAGCAGAGTGAGAGAGTATTTAAGTGAAACGTAAATGTTTTTCAATAAACAACAGTAAAAACTTCTCATATGCGGCGCCTCATGTACGGAGGCTGGTCCTTGTCGCAGCGGCTGTGGGTTTGAGTCCGACCTCGACCCTCTGCTGAGTGTCGTCCCCCCGCTCTCTCCTCCCGGCGTTTCCTTTCTCTCCTCAGCTGTCCTGTCCAATTAAGGCAAAAAAAATAACTTACAAAAATAAAACACTTCTCATATTACATCGTGCATCTTTCATCAAATAGATGCAGCAGTGTTTTATTATTGCACGCACAAAATGTTTAAAGTTTAAAAAAAAGCAGAAATAAGATAAGATATACTTTAGTGTCCCCGTGGGAGTCAGCCTTCACAGTGCTCTGATGCAGTAAGAAAATATCAAAGTATATCCATTCATCAGTAAAACATTTGCAGTTAAATAATCAATAGATAGGGAAAGTCTCCAGCTGTGTGGGACATGCGTGAACAAGCAACTCAGGAAGTTTTTTTAGGAGCAGCGTGTCGGAACTTTTCTAGAAATCTTCAGGAGTGCATGTGTGAAAATGGCGAATGTCACCTCCTACTTTTCTAACGATAACTTGAATGAAATCCTGAGTGTTCAGAAAAAAAGCATCCGTCCTGAGTTCTATGTTTACTCAAAGAAAAAAAAAAGAACTTCTCCTCCTCCTGCCCTCCAATCCAGGGAGGAGGGCAGTGGGGCAAGAAATAAACAGATTTGAAAAAGCAATCAACAGCCCCCCCTCCATCACCACCATACCCCCGACTCCCCCAAACCCCCCGAGCTGATTTGCATCTGATCCCCGGATCATGTTTTATTTATCAGTAATCACAACCAATCAGGGAAGAAATTAATCAATGAAGGCGAGAGGCAGGAGAGATATCCACCATCTGGGGGTCGCACTGATCCCTCCACCCCCTGCAGCACACACACACACACACACACACACACACACTCACACACTTTCAAGGTCCAACACAAACACACACACATGCCGGCAGGAAGCAGCATACAAGCCGTGAGAAAAACACACACATTCACACACGTGTGGACACACACAGAGCTCAACAACCATGAGAACAAACACACATACACACACACACACAGGCTGCAGTCCGCTGGCTGTCATAGAACCATATTTAGGTGACTGATGCCCCCCCTCAGGTCCATATGGCCTGGATCAAAGGTGTTGCTGGGTGCATGCTTCTGCGTTATTGCCAGCCGCTGCTGTTAATTAGGAAACAAGATCACAGGCAGAATTAAAATCCAATTAAATTGATATGAACAGATTGTGTAGTGATGTTCACTAATGTATAATTGAGCACCATGCTAATTTCTCTGCTGCCTTTTGTTTCTCTCTGCGTCATCTCACCGGCCGAGATGCAAACTTTTCACTCCTGTCGTCACTGATTGATAAACTACACGATGACCTGTGGGGGTGGGGGTCGTTGGTTAAAGTGATATCTATCCCATCATGCACCAGGAGGGGTTGTGGATAGAACAGGGCACTACGAGGTCCCATGATGCTTTGCCTCTACAGTTAGTCATCTATCACTAACCTACATGATTAAGGGTAATATAAGTTGCATCATAACAGCCTGTCATGCAAACTTAAAGTGATTTAAAAAAAATGATTGCTTTGATGTTACCATAGCGAAGTTCACCAGCACAAGGTGTCAAATCATTTTCAGCTACAGAAGACTGCGGGTCAAAAGACCAAAAGAGTAATATGACATCCTGGTATTTCTGTAATATTGTATTTGACACAATCAGCAACCTCTAGTGATGGAACTGCAGTTCCTCTAGTGTCCACTAGAGGCTGTCTCCTGAAGTAAGTCAACCCCCATAGAGCCCCAGGTTAAAATGTCCAACTATGAAGCAGATATAAACATTTTTACAGCCTGGAACAAAGAAACAGTTTTGGTCTCTATCGCTCATTTTGGGTGGGCAGCTGTGGCTCAGTGGGTAGAGTCAGTCGTCTCTAACCCTGAAGGTCTGGGGTTTGATCCCCAGCTCCTGCAGCCACATGTCCGATGTGTCCTTGGGCAAGACACTTAACCCCAAGTTGCTCCCTCTGCTTCGTCTGTGGCGTGTGAATGTGTATGAATGGATGAGTTAATATGATGGACTCTTCACACAGCAGCCTCTACCATCAGTGTGTGAATGTGTAGGTGTGACCTGCGGGGTGAAAGAGCTTTGAGTAGTCAGAAGACTAGAAAATAAATATACAAGTCAATTTACCATTTCTTTATTAGTAAAAAACTGTACGGGGTTGAATTTTTTATAACTCATCCATCTTGCTTTGATTGATCCTAAGAGTTGTTCATAAATTTGCAAACTTAGAGGAGTGGCTGTGTTGACTGACAGGTAGGCGCGTTGTAGGTTGTTGAAAGGAGGCTTAATGTCTCAGCTGTTTCTTTAATCATAGCTAGGAAGAGTCAACATTTAGGGGCACCAGTAGCCTTGTGGTTGGTGAGCGGGCCCCATGTATGGAGGCTGTAGTCCTTCATGCGTGCGGCCCTGGTTCAAATCCAATCTGTGGCTCATTTTCCCGCATGTCATTCCCCACTCTCTCCTTCTCCCTGATTTCTGACTCTACCCACTCTCCTGTCTCTAAATAAAGGCAGAAAAAAGCCCAACAATAAATCTTTAAAAAAAGAGAGAGTCAGCATTTACCACATGGCGAAGAGGCGTTATGAAGCCCAATGATGGCGCCATCTTTGGGCTTCATAACGCCTCTTCAGAAACAAATGGGTAACGTCAATGAGACATGTCATTGGACTGATGTCCTTATCCCAGTATACAAGCGCCAGATTCGCCACCTCCGTAACGGTAGTTACTACCGCGTCTTCTGCTTGACCTATTATCTCACATAACAACCAATTGACAAACAAATTATCAAGCGGCAAACTGGTTCTTTGTGGAATGGTGAACACATGGACAACTTTACAGCTCTGTGCCTTTCGTACGTACTCTACGCTTTATCTTTGGAACAAGTGAGATGCACGCTTTCCCTCATGCTTAAGGTGACATCCAAAGGCAGATGACGATGCGATTTCTGCTACGCTACGCATTTCTGCTGTTTGACTTCCAGGTCAAAGCAGGATTTCTTTGCCCGATCTAAAACGCCTCGTGGTTATATGTGATATTTATTCACAATCTCAGGAGACACTTTAAGACTTTTGTAAATATATGTATGTTATGTCTGAATTTCAATTTATGTCGTCTACCTAATAAGGGTTTGTCACACCACACAATGAGGCCTTATATTTAAATTAAAATAAAACACTTAAGTTAAATTAATACCAGGCGACCTTGGATTATACTCCAGGTGAGAAGGAGTTCAGTCTCCTGCAGAGCTCCTGAAGCAGCAGAGGACCAACACGCCGCTCCTCCTGCGCTGAGGAGACGGAGGAGAAAGTGAATTTATGGAGGGACGTCTAACTTTTACACTGATCTCGTCACCGTGCAGGAACACGGCAGGTCAGTCAGGTGATGGGATTGGACACATTGGGGATTAAGGATTAAAAAGTGGATTATAAAGGCTCCCCCTGTCCCAGGATTTACTGGCTGACATATTCATACATGGAGATGAGACTGGTCAGACTGGTTAAGAAGACAAGGATTTCTCTGGGAGCTGTAAGTCGGTCCGGTGGTGGACTGGCAGGTTTTAACAACGGGGCTTAGTCCTGCTGGAATGATGACTGACATGAATGATGATCAGGTTGTCACACTGAGACTCAGAGGAAAGCTGCTTGAATTACTTTTTTAACATCCTTTGACATAATAGTTTAAAACTGCCTGCCTGTTCCTGAGGGCTTTGGTGCCAACCAGGGTTTTCTAGAAGAATCTGTGGGGGCACCTGGGTTCAAACTCCAGGATCTATGACACATCTACGTCTATTATAGGCGCTAAGAGCTTGGGGTGCTTCTGATGGGTTTTTAAAGATGTTTCAGGAACCTTCATGGGTCTTTGAGAATCTTTAATTCACTGTAACTTTTTTTCACTGAGACCACCAGAGTGTCTTTTAGGGTACTTCAAACATAGAAGAGGGACGATTTAGTCTGAGTCCAAAAAGGTTCTCAAGCCAAATTCGTTTTTTGTGGTTATTGTGATCAATGCAAAAGACCAACCTGAGTGATTAACCATGTTTTTTAAATCTACAGAATTTTGGATAATTGGAAAATGGGTTTCTCACTCTGAGGGAATGATTCACAAAAGGATTGCAAGACTATTAAGCCCCCCATACCCCTCCAAAAGAGACCGTTTTTTTCCCAGGACATACACAAAGGGTTAAATGCACCGCTAACTGTACTGCAGAGCAAACAGCGTCTCTGTGCGCTGGTGCTGAGACTTTACGCAGTCATTTGGAGAAAAAAAGGCCCTTATGCAATCATCCTCTTTGCATGACGTGTCTAATTCACTAACACTAACAACAGCCACACGCAGTTAGAGTGAAAAAATGGACCTTTGTTGAGAGTTGGTGGTAACTGCGCTGCAGTATTTATAAATGATGTTTCACGCAAACTTTCCAGTAATCAGGAAAACAACTCCTCCTCTGTATGACTTGAAAAATAAATCATCTGTAAATAAAGTTGTTAACAGCAGCAGAAGATATCCTTTATTAATCCAACAAGGGTAAATTCAATTTTACACTCTGTTGTTGAACATGCTACACACACATGCACAAACAGAATCCTATGGACATGCACTAATGGAGAGATGTCAGTGAGGGGGCTGCCCACAGTTACAATCCTGAGCTGCTAGGGGTTTGATGCCTTGCTCTGGGGCACCTACGCAGTGCTCAGGAAGTGATCTGGCACCTCTCGAATCCAGACCAAATTCCATGCTTTTGGTCTGCACCAGGACTTGAAGTGGCGACCCTCCGGTTTCCACCTCAAGTCCCTACAGACTGAGCTACTGCCGCCCACTGAACAGTACTTTGTATTGTTATAACCAGGGGTTAGATGAGACCAGGGCTGTCGGCAGCTTGACATATATTCCAAATGTGGAGAGGTTTGGAGTCATTACACCCGGTTTATACTTCTGCATCTCATCCACGCCATAGCTACAATGTAGAGGCCGTGAGCACTACATGTGAATTGGTGTGTCTGCGTTGCTCTGCGATACTCCGCCTGCAAATGCAGGCCAAATGTCTTTATTGTATCACCAGTTTTTCGTTCCGCCACAATCTCTCTTCTGTTCTGACTTTTTAGGATTTTTGAGCCGGGTTCTGCAGACGGTTTAATCCCAGAGTTTCATCTTCCAGCTCTCAGACGTCCGGACTTTCTCAAAGGATGGTTCTGATGTCCATCAGGGTCTAATCTGTTATTTCCTTCACTCTGACTGTTGTTCAGATTTTCTCTAACATGTGAGGCCTGATGTGTCTCCAAATAAAACCAAGTTCTACTAAACAAACCCAGTGATTACAGAGTCAGAGAGGTCTGCAGCATGACTCCCGTCCTCACCAATCGAAACCTCAAATTATCAGCCATTAAACAGCTGAATGAGCCTAATCACTTTTACCCTCCGATATCATCTCTCATACTAAATTACAGGCTCGGTGTAAATGGAAATCAACAATCTCTCCTCCAGCAATACGACCATCGCCGAAGACTCGGCTGCCGGCCAAGTCAGAACGTACGAGTAGAGTCAGGATGTCAGCGAGTCAGGCCGAGTGTGTGATGAAGAGAGAAACAGGGCTGAGGAGGCGGAGGATAAAGAGATAGATGAGGAGAAGTGGGTGCAGCTGGTGGCCTTTGTCTGTGCAGTGCCTGGTCCTCACTGTGAGGGCACAGAAAGCCTCAGTAATCACATGCTAATGTGACTGTCACAAAGAAACGCACACACATCGGAAATTACTGCCAATTCTCTGCTGTAAACGGGCAACATGGCAGAAAGGAGGGGAAATAGTCCCCGCTCTTCTTCTATGAAAAGTGATAAAAGCCTGGATAAATCCCAATAAAAAGGGATTTTAGATATGAGGCGGGCTGATCAGAGCGAGGCGGTGGAGGAGGATGCAGGTGGGGGAGGTCGGATAAAGGTGTAATTTTGGAAGGAAAGAGAGAAAGTGAACAAGGCCTGCTGGGAAATCTGCGTGAGGAGTCTGATGGTTTTTGGCTTTGCATTCCAGAGTGACGATTGCCTGTTTTAAAGTCCACATGCAGGAGATCAGAATGAAACAGAGCGACAATCACTGACACCTTGATCATTCAGGTGCAGACAGATAAACCTGCACGTCTGAAATCAAGAATAAATGATCCCCCAGCAGATGAAACATGCAGATTGTAAGAATGTCAAGAATATTGTTGATTAAAAGAATGCAGGAAGATGGTGTATGAGGCATCTTTACAGCATATTAAATATTAAACACAAGTCTTTTTATGAAGCGTGGCTTCTGTGTTACCTTTTCTTTGAGAGGATTCATCAGGAAATCAACAGATATTGAGTCAGGAGGAGTAACAGTAACATTCCTTGAAACTGCACGACAAGCAACAAGGTGGATGTAGAGCTCAGGATTTTTGAATTGAACAACATTTTTTTTGTAGTAACTGAAATAATAAAGTGAGCTTCCTCTATGATCAGACATTAAGGAAACATGCTATGTTGAAGTGCTGGCTTCTCTGACAACAATGCAGCAGCCAGTATGTCCTCCTTCTAACTTTAGATTCTGGTCCTGAGTGGTCTGGATTTGTTTGGACCAGAGAAGGTAGGCGGTTTTAAGGCACCCCCACACGGCCGTTTTGGACGCCCCTCGGTTTGCCAGATATGAGAGCAGTTATCAGGTCAAACCAACAGGTGTTGCAGCGATGGAAGCGGGCAAGAGAACTGGTTCAGATAGAAGTGATTGTACCCGACCTAAAAAGCCTCTGCATGTTTCTAATAAGCTCCACGAGCAGAAACGTGCTCAAACTAGGATCAATATTGGAGATGCTTTTGAAAAATGGAGAGAGGTTAGAACGCAGAAAGGTTTACAGACCGATGCAGAGCTGGCTAAACACTGAAGCTTCAGTGTCCACCACATGGCAACCTGCGTGAGCATCCACTCTAGAGAGGAGGGGGCGGGGGGAGACAGCTTTTTCCAATGTTTTTAATTTGGACTGCAGTACCCATTTTAAACACTAGGGGTCAGAGTTACATATTGCTCCTTTAAGCTGAGAGTACTTTTCTTGCTGTGGGCTTTTATTTTGAAATACAGTAAGGCTCTTCTTGTAGAGTGAAGGTTACGACATGAAGTTAAGCACAGAAACAGGAAGTGGATAGGGATCACAAACTGACGTCAAACAGCTCAAAGAAACGGTAACAAAGGTCAGTGTGTGATGTCATCAGGTGGATATGACTTTGGACTCGTCAGCTGAGCTGTCTGAGAGTTTGTTAAAGTGAAATGAGACATTCAAAGATGCAGCAGTGTCCTTCTTTTACATCACTGAGACTACAGGGAGACACTGAGGACGACTATCTACGGGGAGCCTGAAGGGACAAAACAGCATAGTGTGCATATTGCTGACAGCCCTAGTTTTAATACTTACATTCTGAATTCTGTAAATAACAGTCGCACTGATGCGTGGTGTTCTTTGCAGTTGACAAAGACGTAACTCTCTCTACTTACTAACTTATATAAATGACTTAGACTTGAGTTTCTAATGTGTTCAGATGTCACGTGAGGTTTATTGTTACCAAAGAGAGAGAGACGGTAAAGTGTCAAAACAAAGCTGCTTCCTCTCAGTAATGCACAACAATGTGTCTGATATCATTTACATCTGCACAATACACATCGTTCCTCTTCTTTTATTTAAAGTGTGTGCATTGAGAAGTGTTCAGTGCACATTTCTCGTCTTTAACACACAAACATCTGAAGTGAACAGAAACAATTCTGCTGATTAACGAACAATGAAGTCCTCCATAAATCAGCTCAGCTTGTACGCTCAGTCTTAGAAACCTGACTTTAACTCTCACGGTTACACATGCGCTCTCTGCTGCCTTCACGTGTGTGTTACATGTAGAGAGCGTTAACAGATCTGGTAACCTGTTTTGAAATGGAATACGGCTGCAGTGTACTGAGTGATGAAGAGATATCACCATCTTCATGATAAGTGGACTGTGACTCATGTAGTGTTCTCCTACACTTAAAGCTTCCTGCTTCCTGCTCAACAATTCCATTCACACACATCCTGCTATCAGCTAACGGACATATACTATGCACGCAACCAGTACGAGCTGCTTCATTATGTTTTTTGTTCTCCAGTATGTACTGCTCACCTCTTCAGTTCATATGACGACCTACACGCATCATTGATATAAAGGCAAAACTTGCCATGATAGCTTCATACTCTGTTGTTTTGTCCTCCACATCCACGTCGTTCAATTCGCCTCCTAAGACACCCTCTCCCCAACGTCGAGCCTGCCGGGAGGAAAAGCACTGCGTGTGTGCATGCCTGACTTTGTGTATACATGCCATGCATCCAGTGCTTCCAAACACACCCACACAATGTGAAAACACACACTGGGGCACCTTTATTACACCCTTGAGGATGCAATGTGTAAGTCCAAAGGTGTAATGACAGCAGATCTTCATTAAGGTGCTGTTGGAGATTCACACAGTTTACATGGATGAAGAGAGACGACTGTGTTTGGCTCAGAGACGATCTTCAGAATCAGACAATTATTATAAAATCATTACATTGAATATTAACAACTTTTACAAGTCTGAAAACTCAAGTCTCTTAGTGACTAAAAGCAGCCAACTCTCCCGTCTCCCCATCCATCATCCCTCCATCCTCCCTGCAGTCACTAAAGGATCAGGAGGGGAACCAGCACCCCCAACTGCAATCTCCTCCCCCCTCTAAACCTCTGGAAGCAGCTCACACTGATTGTCCCATCACTGGAGCCTTGGCAGAGATGGAGAACAGGCCTTGGCACAGTCCACCTGAGCGAGATCCTCTGCTGGGCGAGTGAGGGAGAGAGAGAGAGAGAGGCCTGGTTGAGCAGGGTTGGCATATGCTCTGTGTGTCTGTGAGGCGTTCGCTGGCCAGCCAGAGCGTCGTCTCTCAGAGCATCCCTGAGGTGATGCTGAACACACAAACAGAGAAATGAATAAAAACACACAATGAGGGGTTTACCCTCTGTGTGGACAGTTAATTAAAATCCATTTATGTCCTCCTTTTATTCTTTCGGATCCTCTGTCTCTGTTTTCATAAAGCTGGCTGCAGACAGAAGATGGGGAGGCCAAACTGGAGCCGTCACATCCCAACCAGAACCAGCTGACAGACACAGGAGGAGGAGGAGGAGGAGGAGGAGGAGGAGGAGGAGGAGGAGGCAGAAGCTGTTTTCACACATGTACGCCTGAAAAATTTAAGAAATCTTAAGACAGGCTGCCCCTGAAATCTAAGAACCCTGTGTCTACCTAACGTTTTGTACGAGCAGAAAAGTGCTGGCGGTGTGTTCAGGAGCGCTTGAATGAAGCGCTTGTGCACTGAGAATAAAAGCGCTGCATGTGCGTCTTGCCTCTATGACAACAGTCACTTAAAAACGGCTGCTGTTTGACGAACATTGGTCCGTTGCATTTTCTTGTATGTTTCATATTTGAGATGTTTTGTTTCCTTCACTCTGAGCATCAAATAGAGGTTGCTTGCCCTCCTACTTTTTCTGCATGAAAAGACCGTCTGTGACGTCAGCAGCGCCATTCTAAAAAATTGAAAGATTTCAAACTTGAAGCGCTTGGAGCGGCCAAGAAAAAGGGCGGAGCGCTCGGAAGAAGGACACCTGCTGCTGGAAACGCCCTCTCTCCATATGGAACAATTGAAAAAAAGAAGAAGCTAGGTGGACACAGGCCCTCACTGAGTTAGTTTTTCACACGTCCCTCACAGCGGAAGACTTTCAAAGGTCAGACAGGAAGGGGAAGTCCATGGAGGAAGGACAACATAAAAAGGGCACTGCAGGAACGGAGTCTGACGCTCAAATGACAGTGGAGCTTTTATGTCATATCAGCATTTGGTTCAACGTACTCACAGTGTAAAGAAAAGAGCGGAGAAGAACATACAACTATGTTATGTGGAGGAAGACAGGGTTGCGTTAGGGTGAGGGAGGATATCAGCATCCCCACCCCCTCGCACTCTTTGCGGCTAATTGTCCAGAATATTCCCTTATTTATTCTCACACCAGCTTACCCCTACTTCACACTGACACCAAGGAGTCTGGGGGAAATTCTACTGTTGTGTACACACATGCAGCTCACCTTTTATGCACTATTCTTCATTCATCATCTCTTTCCTCTCATCCCGATGTTCCTGGACATCCACTCGTCCTCTGATACCCAGCACATGTATCTCAGTGTGACGGTATAATTCAGCCCTCTGTCTCCATGAATAATGGAGTGAATGTGACAGTAGTCAGTTTAACATAAGAACCAGCATCAGACATGACGTTAATCACCCATCTGACTCTGTCCATGATGGTGAGAGCGGAGACGACAGTTTAAAGAGGAATGGATGAAGCTAAAGGAGAGAAAACCCGGACATGTGAGGGGACAGGAGGACTGAGGAGGAGGAGGCCCGCAGGACTAACAAGAGTTTGTGAACCTACAAACAATGAGGAACACTGGGAAAGTTAAACCTGGCCCACACTTCATATCAGTGCTCTTTTTTGTGGCTTTTAAGCCCAGTGGAATTGATGTGCAGGTCTCTCCTGTGCAGCCTTTATTTTGAATAAATGCCTTTCACTTCCATGTGACCATGAAGATGCATAAGTCAGAGAGAGGTGGGTTTCGTTTGAGTTTTTCAGACTCTACAGTTGTTGATTTGTGAGCTGTTGTGTTGGAGTGGGGCTGTCTTTTTGTTTTGCAGAATCTCAGAGCACTCAAAGAGGCCACGCCCCTAATTATACATCATACATCATAAGCCTTAATTAGTGTAAACAGGTGATTTATAAATTAAAAAATAAGCCCCTTCAGGTGTCATGAATTGAGAAAGGAGCTGCAGAGGACAAAACTGTTTTTTTTACTAGGCTGTAAACCTGTTTATTTCTGCTGTGGGCTCTAAGGGGACTGACTCACTGCAGGAGACAGACTCTAGTGGACACTGGAGGAACTGCAGCTGTAGAGTTGGACATTTTAACATGGGGCTCTATGGGGACTGACTCACTGCAGGAGACAGACTCTAGTGGACACTGGAGGCACTGCAGCTGTAGAGTTGGACATTTTAACATGGGGCTCTATGGGGACTGACTCACTGCAGGAGACAAGACTCTAGTGGACACTGGAGGCACTGCAGCTTTTAGGCACAGGTTTTAACATTAAATCAAAGGTGTAAAAGAAGTTGTTGTGTCGGGGATGAGGACTTTGCAGGGTGTGGAGCATGAACCCTCTCTGTTATCACACGTTGGGTTCCCTGACGTTCATCCTGCAGGTTTAAGTCACCATGGTTACCATGCCAACAGCACAGAGAAACTATTAAAACAGCTCTGCATCACAAAGTAGGACCCCCCCCCCCCCTCTCAGAGCAGACAGACAGACAGCAGCGTATCGGCCCACAAACCCAGGATAAGCTTCTCATCAGTTTGGGAACAGCAGGCTGCTTATGGGACAAAACAGAGCGAGCGGAGGATTTGGACCCCGACTCATTTTCATACATATTGTTTCCAGAAGTTTCCGGCTTGAGGAGCTAATGGCTGCACAGTTTTACAGATCATTGTCTTACAGGAGCAGACTGCTCTGAATTCCTTCAGTAATTACACCAACAGAGACTTATCTGAGCGGACACATTAGCTCCACACACCAGGTGTTTTACATTTACACCATCAGGAGACGTTGAGTTTCTTTTATAGGAGACAGAAATCTGGATCATTGTTGCTAATGTTGTGTTTTTTAATGCAGATCTTTTGGTTATCATTATATGATCTTCTCTGGCATGTAGAGAGATGTTTCTTTTTATCGTATTTTTTTATTGATGCTCACAAACGGTCAGGGGGGCGTGGCTCGATTCAAGGTTTATCGCAACAGATTATTTGTCCAAATAATCCTCAAGTGCGTGGTGTCGATATGATGATTTTAATGCTCCTGATCGAGTCGGAGCATCCCTGAAACCTGAGACAGAATACCTGGAAGCAGCACCAACCAGATGCTGCATACTTTTACAGCTCACAAACATGGCAGCGAACATAAACACAACTTCTCAGCCAGGATTTCACCCAAATTCTTTTTCTCATTTTTTTTGTTTTTTTCCCAGCAAAACATGAAAGCACGCCAGGATAGCCAGCTGCCGACTGCTGCCGACTGAGATCGTACTCCATATTTGTTTTTCTTCTGAAGTCACATTTGAGCACTCGAGTTTCTGTGAGATCTCGTATCGGTGGAATCTCCACTGTAAAACTTAAATCTGTTACGTCAGGTGTGTGGTCTCACAGTTTGGCAGTCGTCTCGTGTGTGCGTTCGGAAAAATTGTTTGAAACTCTCCTCATGTCTGGGATCTCCCCCGTCTTTAAAATCGGTTAAGATTTGAAAGTCTTTAAGTGTGTAGCCAGCATAACTTAACCAACCAAACGGTTGACTACCTGCAGATTTGAACATTACATTTATCTGTCTGTTGATCAGTTCTCACATTGACCTTCAGAACTTTGCTGGAACCTATGGACGACTGAAACATTCAACATTCAGCGTGAGCCTGCAGCTGTAAAACAAGTGAAACCGAGGCTGCAGATGTTGAGCTCCTTTCTCTTATCGCCGTCACAGAGCTTTTTCTGATGGAGGTGAGGATGGGGGAGGAGGATCGGGGTGAGGGGTGATGGGGAGCTCAGACCTGCTCTCTATTCTTTTGTTATCACTGATCAGGAGAGTCAGGAAACAGATGTCAGTCTTTAGAATTGGCTCCTGAAAGGTCGCCGCAGAGGTCTCAGATGTTTCCCCCTGGAAAGTTAAGATCCTTTCTCCTCTTTGCATTGACTTTCTTTATTATCATGATGCAGGAAATCAGAATCTAGATTTTGGTTTGGACTCATCTGTAGGCTCAAAGAACCCTTCCTGATGCCTTTGGATAATGTCTACAGCTGGGGATGCCCAGTGTGATATCAGGACGATTCACATAACTGATTTTGAAGTTGGGTCGAATTTCAGCCCCATCGCGTGTACTGCAGTTTGCCGGACAGTGTACAGGAGGCATGAGTGAGCTGCCCACTGGCCAGATGATTTTCTGACATGTTTGAATTGAAGGTTGGAGACTGCACACACTCACACCGTGAGAG
>CM036552.1:2165607-2185607 GCA_020745685.1 Tautogolabrus adspersus | reverse complement strand
AGCTCTGAGAACAATGAGGACGGTGAACACAAAAACCAGGGCTGGAAAATACAAAACCTGCAGTGCCTGGAGTGTCCAGTAGGGGGTGTCTCTGAAAGTGAGTCAATCCCCATCGAGCCCCATGTAAAAATGTCCAACTTTACAGCAGAAATAAACACATACCAAGCCTGGTACAAAAACAGTTTTGGTCTGTATAGCTCAAACAATCGCGGCTAATCAATTAGCCACTTGCACAAACTGTTTAGTTTTTTAGCTCCACTCCCATTACCAAATATGGTCACTTCTGGCTCCAGAAACCCAACATAGTGGTGGTTTCAATGCCTGGCTCAAATCTGGATTTTTTCTTTTTTCTCTTAAATACAGGTGAGAACAGGAAGAATTCAGTCCAGGTGCTGATGGTTTTCTGTCCCTCTGTGTTAAATATGGAAGCGTGTGGGCTAACGTGCTAGCGTCAGCCCTTTAGCCCTGATTAAAACAGCACATTAAGGGTCTGCAGGCGGCTGACAGACGAGGTCTAACCCGGGACAAACTCAGGTTATTTATTAGCCCGCGCCGCTAGCAGCTTTCGACCCGCCTGAATTAATGATCTCCTCTCTGTTTTACTGCTGCTGATGTGTTTATACCACGCCTCATGATCTCAGACTACATTAACATATAGTCTGTGCGTGTGTGTGTGTGTGTGTGTGTGTGTGTGTGTGTGTGTGTGTGTGTGTGTGTGTGTGTGTGTGTGTGTGTGTGTACAGGATGAACCCAGACTGTAACCCTGCATGTAAAGCAAGAACACAACAACATGTTTCTGTGTTAATGTTTAGATTGTCTACGATCACGTCTCTGTCTTTGTGTGTTTAAATTTCTGGATCCAGTCCGTACATTTCTGCTTTAACCTCTGTCTCTGTCAAACACTAAAATATTCATTTTTATGTAATTTGCATCATTTAATTGACGGCTAAAGCTTGCCTTGTAGGGTGTTTTTAATGCTGTCAAAACGCGAGGTGAGTTTTATTTCTTAAATTACAAATCAGAGCAGCTTGGCTGAAATAAGTAAGATTTCATCGTCAGTAACCAAACTTAGCTGAACCGGTGAACCTGCTCGTCACAGCTCGGTCCTCAGCTTAAGGCCTGCATGGTTTATCCAGAAACAACAGGAGTCGATAAAATGATGTTTTTTTAAGTATAGGTCAGGAGTTCATCGGGATTAAAGGCAGGGTTGGTAATTTCTTCCAGATTCACTTTTTCAGATGTTGTTTGAAATTGTCTTTAGGTCCTGACAGAAATTAATAACTCATGTTCTCTGAAAAAGAAACAAAGAAAATCCGTCATCTGTAGCAGTTGTAAGCCTGTAAAAACTTCGACCAATGTCTGCCACGAGGTACCAATCTGATGAACCAATCACAGCCTCCCTGTCTCTCTGCTCGTTCTCTACTTTTTGCGTGCACGAGCCCACACTCAAAGCGCGTCACCGATGACGGAGTTTATACTGTGAGTTTACTTACCGCTGAATGAGACATGAGACGACGTAGTTTCTACAAAATGCAAGCACATATTTATACTGTATATATATTTAATGGGTTAATTTCTTATCTTTGTCTCCTCGCGATTATGCTGACAGCTTTATTTTTAAGTCATTGTGGAAAAATGTACGGTGGTGCAGTGGTTAGCGCTGTTGCTTCACAGCGAAGAGGTTCCTGGTTTGAATCCCCGTCTGACAGGAGCCTCTCTGTGTGGAGTTTGCATGATCTCCCCGTGCATGCGTGGGTTCTCTCCGGGTACTCCAGCTTCCTCCCACAGTCCAAAGACATGCTCGTTAGGTTAACTGGTGACTCTAAATCACCCGTAGGTGTGAATGTGAGTGTGGCTGGTTGTCTACATGTCAGCTCTGTGATTGAGTGTCGAACAGTCCAGTGTGTAACCCCGCCTCTCGCCCAATGACGGCTGGGATCAGCTCCCAACTGTAAAACACTCCTCCACCACCTCGAGCCTGGTACAGATACACAAGTTCATTAATGATGAATAATGTTCATTCTGTTTAGTGTCTAGAAACGTTGTCTTTAAGGTTTGACTGTATACTTGTACAAAATGAGTCATAATCTTAAATCACATGTTTATGATTTATACCATCCGGTATGCAATGATAAAAAGATTCAAGCATGCATTAGAACAACCCGTGCGGTGTGTGTGTGGTGGACCCAGTGTTCAGGGTGTGTGCTCATGTACACACACACACACACACACCCTGTCCACAGGAAGTCTCCATCTTTCAGTGTGGAGACTAAAACATCCATTTTCAGCCTGTTTAACCTGCAGCAGCACAAACATCCGTTCCATGAGTGAGTTTCTGCAGAAAGCGTTGTGTTTAAGGAAGCAGGTAAAGGTTAGTTAGCACCTTCAAAATGTGAATGTCAGCTCTGCGTGCACAGAGTGACTGAATAATGTTCTTTATTCTGCAGAGAGAGAGAATTAAACTCAGAGAGGAGAGGAGGGGACGCAGGGCACTTTTAGGCTGTTTTTTACCCCCCTTCTTTTTAATCAGAGGAAGACTGACGTGTCCAATCATAACAACACATCAGCTGCTAAATGGGCCTCACAATCACTGTCAGCCAGCCGAGCCTGTTCCTGGACATCAATCACTCTGTATGGACCCACTCCTTCATTCATTATTTCATTATTCTTTATTTATTTCACCACTGAAGACTTTTTTTAAAGGCCTAATCACGTCTTTGTTGGCAATCACATTCTGACTTCTTGTTTATGTCGGAGGGGTTTTTCTTCTTCCTCTTTTATCCTTTTTTGTTGTTGTCCTTTGTTCTGTCTTGAATTAAAGCAGCGCTGCGTCTCTCCACCTGGTTTATTCAGACACTTATAGACTCTCTCTCTCTCTCTCTCTCTCTCTCTCTCTCTCTCTCTCTCTCTCTCTCTCGCAGTGATCAGCTGAAGAATCACTCTGCTCTCTAATTCCAGAACATTCTCATAAAAAAGAGCATCCTCCTAAAAGAGCCCCGCCCTCTGCAGAAATCACATGCAAAATATCCAACTGTGGAAATCTGGAATTATTTCCTCAAATTAAGCCCATTAGCCGTGAAATTATTTGCTTTCATTTAAGACGCCGTGCAATCCAATTTGAGGTGGCACGCGCCGAGCTACATCTCTTTCCAATTTCCCGCTGATCCGGTGGAACAGAACATCCAGAGAGGAGGAGCCGGGTCACCTCGGTAAAGAAAGAAGAGACGTATCCCACTGAGAATCAGATTGGAACGGGAGATTATCTCAGATTTATCACCATATTCATCCAAATCCCCCCCTCCACCCCCCAACATCAGCAGCTCGCTCACACACTGAGAGAACAAAGTTTTACAGACTAACTTTAACAGGATGATCGATCAGCTGATGGATCAGATCACGCTGCACTAATGTTTTCATGTTTCTCTCCATACTGCTGAAATATGTCGTAGTCAACACGAGATCACAGCAGACCACAGTCCCTGTAAGTTATCGACATATAAAGGAAAGTCTCTCTCTGTCGACAGAGTGTTGACTGTTCATCAGTGAAGGTTTGTCAAAGAGCTGAAGTGTGGCACAGATGAGTCAGAAAACAAACGGTTAGCTCAGCCGCTGCTCTCACTGTGGGTTGTCAACAGGAAGTTTACTCTGAAAAGATCAAACGAGTGCAAAAAGCCAATCAGCAGCCACTTCCTGTGACTGAATGTGTGTCTTTATGTAACACACAGGGTCAAACATACTGTATGTGCCATATAAATATAGGGCTGCATGGTGGTGCAGTGGTTAGCACTGTTGCCTCAAAGCGAGGAGTTAAAAATCCCTCTCTGTGTGGAGTTTGCATGTTCTCCCCGTGCATGCGTGGGTTCTCTCCGGGTACTCCGGCTTCCTCCCACAGTCCAAAGACATGCTCGTTAGGTTCACTGGTGACTCAAAACTGTCCGTAGGTGTGAATGTGAGTGTGGCTGGTTGTCTGTCTTTATATGTCAGCTCTGTGATTGGCTGGTGAACAGTCCAGGGTGTAACCCCCCGCTCCAGCCCCCGCGACCCCAAATGGGAAAAGCGGTAAAGATAATATACATATATATATTCTTACATTTATATTGACTCTGCAACAGAGTCATATTGGTGTCCCAGTCTCTGAATCCACATTGCAGTAGATCATTGTGGAAGTGCAAGAGAGCACAACGTGGGAGCTCCACATACACACACAGTCAGACATGCACATACAGCGCTGTTCTCCCTCACTGATCCCGTCTCGACCGTTAGGCCTCTTTTTCGACCTCTTAATCCATCACAGAGGTGGGATCACCTCGTCCCTCCATTACAGTTTTGTGACACTCATATAGAAGGCGAAGCGTCACTGTGGCAAAAATATCGCAAGTGGATTCGGCAGTCTTGATCGCCTCTGCAGCGCCTCCGTTAGGTTACATTTCCACTTGTGCTCGGGGAATATCAGAATCGAATGTCCAGACTTTAAACAGCAGTTTACACCTGTCGTTGTTTACCTGTGTAGGAAGGGGGGTAGTTGTGTGTTCACTGTACAGCCGAGTGCCCATTGATTTAAACCAGAATCTGTCCAATCAGAGACAAGCTTACACCTGAGGATAAACAGCAACATGCAGAGCACATGCAGGGAAAGTGTGTGTGTGTTTAAATGAAGAGTCTGTCCCACCCGTCTCCATGGCTCTATATTCACTTTATTTTTCCATCACGAGTTGGATGATGTTCGACCTGATCTCTGATAATGAAGAGGCGGCTCATGAGGAGGTGACTCACCTGGAGGACGGTTGTCAGGAGAACAGCCTCTCTGTGAACGTCAGCAGGATGGAGGAGCTGACGGAGGACTCTGTGACAGGAAGCATCGCCCCCATAGGATCAACTGGATCAATGTTAAAGCTGTCGTGAAATAGATCTACATGTTAACGTCACATTAGCACCAACAATCAGTCCATCCAAGATGTTAAGTTGCCATCCTTTCTTTTGCAACATTGCAGGTCTGACTCCACAACTTTTAAGCGCCGAAACGTTGCCAACATATTTGTGCAGTTCAGACAGAGCTCTCTCTCTCTCTCTCTCTCTCTCTCTCTTTTTCTCGCGACAGCTTTTGGTTGAAAATACGAATGAAGATCTGTAGTATTTTGAAAGCTTGGGTAATTTTGGATGCTACTGATCATTAAATAACAGATTCTATCGTTCGAGCAGAGTTTGACAACCTAAGTGCCAGTTTGCTCTGAGTGTGTAACATCCATCCACTCGCTCTGAGGAGTCTTTCCTCGGGGAACTAGTGTCCGTGTTGATGTGAGCATTAAAATAAGTTAGGATGGTCATCATTCAGATAAGGAGAATATCCCAAAACACAGCTCACTGAGGGGGAGAGGTCCTCTGATAGTTATACTGAGGACACTTGGATGTGATGTAACCTGCTGTTAAGCTCGTTCACTACCTCCTTTCTCCTCCACCTGCTGTCTCTTCCAAAAGCCTCCTCATCTCCACCAGAAGCCTCCTCTCTCCCTCATCCTCCTCTCTCCTCATCCGTGTCTCCTCAAGAAGAATTTCAGTTTGCTCCGAGTGTGCAGCTTCAGCAGGATCCAGAAGCATCCATCCCTCCACGCTGATAGAGGCTGCTTGCCTGTATCAGACATTTCTCCTTTTGCAAACTACATGAAATGTTTGTTCATGTAGTTCAGTGGAGTAGGGATTAGTGTTGTAGTCAAGACCACACTAACCGAGACTGAGACATACCTGACACCAGAGTGCTCCGAGACCAAGACAAGACCAAGACCAGAAATATCTCTGAGAAATCCTCATCTTGTGTGCAGGGGGCGTGGAAACAGGAACAGAAAAAGCCTGAGGGAATCATTTCTCAAATTGTGAATGAATTCAAGTCATCCATAGATTTAATGGCTTATTTCAAAAGAGAAAAAACACAACACGGGGGCAGGAGTTTAACTCTTCATCCTCGCTCAGAGACACGAGGATAGGTAACACAGATTTATTCAAACGTGTGGTGATGTGAGGTTAATCAGAGCTAACGCTGCACTGCGCTGTAAAAAGGACACGTTAGCATGCTAACCATGCATCCTCCATGTTTCTCCATTATTCATGAAGTGATTTGGATAATGCTGACTCCCTGTATGCTGTGTTAACGTGTATTAAGACTGATTTGATGAGATGAGGGGGGTGTCCATAACCAGCTCAGTGAATAGGGTTGAGTGAGTAAATGGTGCGAGCCGTCCGCTCTCATCTAACATTAATGTGATTCTTTAGGAACAACACTTTTAAATCTCTGCGTGTTAGCACCGTGAACGGCTGCTTTAAGGCTGACGCTAATCAATTATGAGCACGTTTAAAGAGCCAGCGATGCTAGCATGCTAACCTGAGAGAAGTTTGGAGAAGTTTGAGCTGCCGGGATGCTCATTGGCTCTTTGTTAACTCATCCACATCACATATGTCAGCTTTGATTGTGTTTTTGGGGTGCCAGCTGGTATTTACACCAAAAATGTCTTTGGACTGTGGGAGGAAGCCGGAGTACCCGGAGAGAACCGACCAAAGGCCCAGTACCGGTACGAGGCCCTGTGGTTGGCAACAGGCAAACTATTTCCAAAAATAAAACAAAAAAATTCCAAGTTTAGTAAAAGAATTGTTGATAATAAAATCAGGAGTGAGCCCTCCTGTCACTCACAACTTTTCATACAATGACACTCCATCATTCTGCTCTCTGTCGGCCAGTAAGTTCTTCTCCACTCCTTTGTTGCCAGCTCAAGAAGATTTCATACCAAAAGAAGAACAATGACCTGTGGTGGCTTAAACTACAGTGAGTACGTATGAGCAGAGATGGAGAGTCGAGGAAACACCTTCAGAGAGGATTACCGCAGAGTGTCCACCATCACCCTGCAGGAAGAACTGATCCTCTTTATCTCTTAACTCTGAACGTCAGAGTCCCTGAAAGGACAGCTGCTCTCAGCTCTGATTCTATCAGAGAATATTCTGCTTATCTGAATAATGACCATCACAATTTATTTTAATGCTCAGATCAACACGGACACTAGTTCCCCGAGGAACGACTCCTCAGCGCGAGTGGATAGATGTTATCCCGGCTCCGCCTTATCAGATCTGCTCGGGGGGGTGGGGGGGATAGGAGAGAGAGGAGGAAGAGGGGAAACCTTCCTGCTTCTGAGGAGGGATGCACCAGGAAACACACACTCTCTGGTTGTGAGGACAAGTATCAGCTCTCTCTCTCTCTCGCTTTCTCTCTCTCTCTCTCTCTCTCTCTCTCTCTCTCTCTCTCTCTCTCTCTCTCTCTCTCTCTCATGGGACCGTCGAGGATTTTATACACTGAATGTAAATTAAACCTTTTCTTCTGCACGTCTGACACACAAGCTGGAACCCTCTGGGGTAATAATAGCACACACAATCACACACACATACACACACACGCGCACACACACACACACACATACATACACACACACACACACACACACACACACACACACACACACACACATACAGTCCCTCCAAGCCCCCCGTTACACCCTGCACCATCCATCCCGCCTGAGATGTGCAGACCTGATCAAACCAGTTATCTGTGGATAAAAACAGATTTCATCAAACTGGAACAGCTTCAGATAATCTCAGAACCACAGAAGAAGAAGAAGAAGAAGAGCCTGAGGCATCAACAGCTGCAGCCAGGGGCCCTTCAGCCAGCAAGGGGCCCAAAACGCCGCTCACCGGGGGAGAGGTCCTCTGATAGTTATACTGAGGACACTTGGAGGTGTTGTAACCTGCTCCTCCTGCTGCTCTGACTGGTTAAGCTCGCTCTCTACCTCTCTCCTCCATCCTCGTCTCCTCCAGAAGCCTCCTCTCTCTTCCGTCCTGGTGTCCTTAAGAAGCGTCTTCTCTCCTCCTTCCTTGTCTCCTGCAAGAGCTTCCTCTCTCCTTCTTTTCCACCTCCAGGAGCTTCCTCTCTCCTCCATCCTTCTCTCCTTAAGAAGCTTCCTCTCTCATCGTTTCTCCCAGAAGCCTCCTCTCTCCTCAATCCTTCCCTCCTCCAGGATCTTCCTCTCTCCTCAATCCTTCCATCCTCCAGAAGCCTCCTCTCTCCTCCATCCTTCTCTCCTCCAGGATCTTCCTCTCTCCTCCATCCTTCCCTCCTTGAGTAGCCTCTTCTCTCCTCCATCCTTCCCTCCTCCAGGATCTTCCTCTCTCCTCCATCCTTCTCTCCTTAAGAAGCTTCTTCTCTCATCGTTTCTCTCAGAAGCCTCCTCTCTCCTCCATCCTTCCCTCCTTGAGTAGCCTCTTCTCCTTCTCCATCCTTCCCTTCTTCAGGATCTTCCTCTCTCCTCCATCCTTCCCTCCTTCAGGAGCCTCCTCTCTTTCTCCTCCATCCTTCCCTCCTTCAGGAGCTTCCTCTCTTTCTCCTCCATCCTTCCCTCATTCAGGAGATTCCTCTCTCCTCCATCCTTCTCTCCTTCAGGAGCTTTCTCTCTCTTCCATCGTTGTCTCCTTTAGAAGCTTCCTCTCTCCTCCATCCTTCCCTCCTCCAGGACCTTCCCTCTCTCCTCCAGGTACATTAAAGAAAATGAAGATCCTCCATCATGGCATGTAGAGGGAATGATTTCTAGGTCAGTCAATGAGACAGGATGCGAGGATGCACAAATTAACGTAATGAGAAGCATCCATTCAGTTGTATTCTTACGTTCCCGCTCTGTTTCCCATCATGCCGAGCGTTCCTGTCTCCTGTCTCCGCCCTCAGGCCTTCTGTGGATAATTGCAGCCGTTTCACCTCCACATAAACAGATCCAGATCACAAACAGAGTATTTTAATGGAGGACGTTTACTCCACATGTCTGCATTTCAACAATAACCCTTCTGTAAGCGACTCCTCGCAGCGTTTCGCCGCCCGTCTGACCTCAATTTGTGGACGTGATAAAGAGGTGGGGTTGTGTGGCCCCGTGGTCAGGGAGGTAATTACTAATGTTAGCTGCTCTCCTTGGGGAGGGACGATGCTCCTGTTATTTCCTGAGGAATCAGGCTGCATTAACCTCCATGCACATCCTCTCACTTGAAAATTAGCAAGAAATTAAAAGGACAATCATCGTCTTCTGCAGAGAAAAAAGCTGGAAAATAAACGAGATAGGGTGTTGAGAAAAGAGAGAGATCACTGTCTAAATTGCAGAAATACGTTGCACAAACGTTTAGGTACCAAACACATTACCAACACATTTGAACAATTTAGTGTGCAGAAGTTTCCCTGCAAGTTTTGGTTGTTAAACGTAAGACATTACCCAACATGGCGGTGTATAGGACTTCACTTTTTGTTGCTGCAGTACTGAAACAGATATCAGAAATGTTTGATCTTTACTTTTGAAATTCAGGTATGCTGACAACTCGACGAGTCACCACGTGGGCCAATCATGAAGCGTTGTCTCCTCTCTAAATATGACCGCTGCGGTGTCACTTCTGTCCTCTCAGAGTTTAAAGATTTGACCTTTAATTAAAGCCCCCCTCCTGCCAGGTTAATCAGGTGAGTGTCTGAAACATCAGGTCTACCATCAGTCCTGTTTTTGTCTCAGAGCAGCTGAGATCACAGTTAAAATATGTGACATTTAATCAGAGCGCCCTCATTAGGTCAATCAGTGCAGCTTTAACGGTTCACGTTAAGTCAAAAAACAGAGAGCAATCAGAGGATTTAGATTTTAACTTCTGGAGCTAAACAGAAAAGACAAACTCTGCATGGTGTCTGAAGTGCTCTAAGTGGTCAATATGAACCATCTGAACTTGATCTAAAACAAAAAGTTTGACTGATGACTTTTTATTGAAGTGTTAACATCAGACAGACTCCTAAACATCAGCCCCCCCGCCTCCTCAGTCTCCATCACTCTCTCTCTCTCTGTTATCAGATGAGTCTTGATTGTCCCATCACTGCTGAGGGATCGAGGCGTCCAATCACAGTTGTCTCGCCTGGCCCCGCCCCCTCCTGATGTAAATAACCTCCCTGCTGTTTCAAGGTGGGACATCACTCAAGATCCATTAGTTTATTTTATTACCACGGAAACAGGGGGAGGGGGGTCGGAGAGGGAGAGAAAGAATGAAGACGCACATGAATAAAAATAAAGGCAAACAAAAATAAAGGCAACACATTTATTGGCTTTATTTTTACTGAAACTTTGCTAGGTCACTGCAGTGTGCAGCTTGCTTATTTGATGGACTCATTCCTTTCCTTCACAGCTGTCTCATGAAACAGAAGAGCAAAATAATTCAGGACAATTTAAATAACTAGAAGAAAGATGCCGCATTGACATGTAAAGCCCGACACAGCCCGAATATACGATTTTAAGATGAGTCCCGCCTCTGACAAGCCAATCATGGTTTAGGATTTTTGGGTCCAATAAGATTTCAGGGTGTCTGTGCCACCCCTGGCCCTCCCTCTGGACATGCCCCTGCGGCGGAGGAGTGGTAGTTATATCACAGGGTTGTGTGATATCTTTTCATGGGAAACCAGAAATCCTGACTATGCTCCTGTTTGTGCGCTTCCAAAACGACATAACTCATAACTGAAACAAAACACTGGGACATCAACGTTACACCTTTGTGAACGCACCGTGTGATGAAGTGTATGTTCTCGTGGATTTGTTCCTGGGTTGGCTTTGCGCCCCCCCTCCACTTCCTCTCAGACGAGAACATGCTAACGTCCCTCCTCCTCTTTTTCTCTTGTTTTTATATTATTATAATGAAGCCAGTGATGGGGGGGGGGGGGTCTTTAATTCTTCATGACTACTGGTTGATTTATCCTCAAACTTTTCTCCCCCTCTCCCTCCATCTCTTCATCCCCTCTTCTTCGTCTCCTCGCGCTGACGGCTCTCCTCTTCCTCTCTGAAGCTTAACTTCATTGTCTCTGTGCGCGCTCGGCTTTCATCTTAAGACAAAGATTTATGTAAATCTGCAGGCCGGGCGTTAATGCGAGCGCCGTGTGACGAGGAGCATCCCTAAATCGTGGCATTGTTGTTGAAAATGACAGAGCAGGCCGTTAATCCTACAATGCGATCATCCAAATGTGTCATAATGCCGCGTGTAGGCAGCAAATCTGAATATCAAAAAGACGCCAGCACGCACCTCTTCTACTCGCCTTCACAGCTTCTTCTTCTTCTTCTTCTTCTTCTCTCCCTGTGTTTTAAAGAAAGTGGCCTGCTGTCAGAGGATAGTAAAACCAAAGTTTGGAGCAGCAATCTGTGCGATTCATTCAGACAATAACACGCTACATGTGTGCGATGAAATAAACGGATGGATTTATGAAGAAGCTTAGTGCTGAAACAAAGATCTACAGAGGAACAAAGGCTGAGTGTGAGCAGCATTTAGCTAACAATCAGTTAGCTTATGTTTCTTAATTTGGGATGTGTTCAAGTGCAGCACTGCGTTCAGGGACCAAATGGAGAGCAAGACACTGGGTATAAAGTCTTTGATTGGTTCATAGACATAATAATGTAATGAATATCTGATTATAACCACGTCCAGTTATAAACAACTTCTTCACCTGGACAAAGATCGTAACGGTCACATGCACACAGTTTATGATTCTGCGCCAGTCACAGGATATAAACGTCATCACCCCCTCCTGATCGCTTGCAGTTCATTTTCCTAATTATTTCCTGCTGTGTTCTCACATCAGCTCAACCCGACTTCATGCAGAAAATGTACAAGGGGTCTGGCAGAAAGAAATCCTGGTAAAGATGGAGTGAAAAAATGTGTCTGCTTGCGTTCACACATGCATTTGAATTTGTGAAAGCACTGAGAGACTTTCAGAAACTTAAACAACTTTGTTTTGCATTTAATTGGAATGTGAACAGTCAGTGGGGATGTTTGTAGTCTTTGTAGTTCTTCACTAACGATGCTTTCACATTTGCACAAAACTCCTGAAAACTTGGAGTTAGCTGCATGTGTGAACGCAAACACATTTTACCCTCAAACTTTACCTGGAATTTTTTCCTGCCAGTCACCTTGTAAAATTTCAGAATGAAGTCCGGATTAGCGGATGCGAGAACGCAGCAGGAAATATTCAGGAAAATTAATCGCGGGAGAGCAGGAGGGAACAGTGTGGTGTATATCATGCGAACAGTGCGATGTTCGAGCACGTAATGAAGCAGCTTCCCTCTTTGTTTACCGTGAAAATGTAAAATTATACGTATCATTGAGATAAAGGAAAGAGTTAGACTGAGTTGCTTCATCCGCCATTTCTGCGCCCATCTCTTTACGTCATGACTTGACGTAAATTTCCCACTGTGAAGCACAAGTGTGAGCAACCGAGTCAGGAAGATCTCAGAGGCAGTCTGTCCTGAACATTTTCTAGAACTTTTCCTGAGTGTGCGTGTGAAAAAGGCTTCAGTGACATCTCCTCACGTGACCCCTTATCTGCTCCTCTTCCTCTCCTGTGTCTCTAGATGGGGAGGAGCACGTGTGTGCTTGTCTGTGTGTGCGTGTGGTAGAAGGGTTAGTGTAGTAGAATTTGGGAGTTGGTGCTGAAGGCTTAAGACCTCCTGTACCTGTCACAGAGAGACGACCTGCAGCTTAACTCTGCTGCTTTTTAATGAGGGGGGGACGACAGCCAGTCAAAATATACTGCACCTAATCCAAGACACACACAGAGACACACACACACACACACACACACACAGAGACACACAGGAATTATAGCAGGTTATAATAATGATGAAGAGGAGGACGGAGTGAATCAGTCAAAGACTCAGATAAACACTTGACGCTGGTCTTTTTCTTGTTGTTGTTGTTGTTGTTGTTGTTGTCGTCGTCGTTGTCGTTCTCTCTCTCTTTTATTTTATTTCAGTTTATTCCTCTTCTTCCTGTCTGGCTCTGAGTCTTTACTCTCCCTCATAAATGACGACAGATATACTGGCTGTACTGGCTCAGTGGTAGAGTCGGTGCAGCAAAGGGCTGAGGTCGGATTAGAACTCACGGCTGCTGCGCTGAGGACTATTGTCTCTGTATATGGTGCAACGCATAACCGCTATCAGCGCCCCTCAGCTTCACATCTGTACCCAGCCGCCAGCCCCATTGACATACATATATTTATGTAAATTGACAGTTGTGTAATTTTTGAAATGCACGTAATAATTTTTTTGAAGCTTGGTAACTTTTCGATAGGATTGATCTTTAAAAAAAGACATTGTGTCGCTGTGAATTGTTTGGTACTGTAAAGAATTGAAGGAAGAAAACTTTGACGACAATCATTTAAATTTGTAGTGTGCTGGAGGTAGAGGCGCTGCTTGTCAACAGGCAACTTCTTGGGGCCCAGACCAGTGGCTGCTGACACGGCTTAAACCACAGCATTGCCTCAAAATGTGCAGAAATGGCAATGGAAGTAGGAAACCTCCCTAAGCGGGCCCCATCTTACGGCACTCACTCTCAATGCCCTGCTAAGCGTTGCATGCATTATTGCTGTGACAACCAAAATTGTCAATTAAGGAAAATGAAGAAGAGGAATGATCTGTCTGGGAGTGAAAAAAGAAAGAGGAAAATAATAATGAACGCTGGTTGGAGGGGCCCCCAATGAATCTTTGCCTAGGGCCCCAACAGACCCTTGAAGCGCCACTGATGGAGGTGTGATTAAAGCGATATCGCAGGCTGTGGTGGAGGGGCCCCGATGTGATTTGTTATCATGGGGCCCAGAAATCCTGGAGACGTCCCTGCAAAGACACACACACACCAAATCCAGGTTTGAAACCTTCGACTCATTTTTAAAATTGTTTTATTTTTGATTTCATCACACCCAAGGCAGAATCAAAGTTACTAAAACTGAAGACTTTTACAGTTACAGTGACAAAAAACAGCTTCAGAGACCCACAATTTAAAACTGCAAAAGAAAAAAGATAAAAAAACAACCTTTTTTTCTAGTTTAGTAAAATGCCCAGGCATTCTCCAATATTACAAATACTGGTATACTTTACAGTAAACAAGAGAAATGTCATATATATTCATATATATTTATATATACTAAAACCCCGTCACCAAAAAGAAAGAAAGGAAAAAAGATTTACACGTCAGAGAAACTTTAGAAGCAAACCTGAAAAAAATACTCGCTTGTTTCAAACACACATACACACAAATATTATTTTACCCTTGTACTTGTTTCAATACTGTAAACTTATTAAAGACAGAATGCACTACATCCTTTTTCTGAGTTTCCTGATTTGTGTCTCTTCGTGGACGTTTTGTGTGGCTCTTCGTCCTCTGGGTTTGGGACTGACTCGGCTCCTTGTGAGGGAGGATTCTCATAAAGTTTATCTATAAATAGGTTTGTGCCTTTATATGTACATATGCATACATATATATACACACACAGACACATTGAGATTGTGCTGGCTGCTCCTAAACCTAAACTCAGCATTAATTTAAACCATTCTGTTGAAATGTCAGATTACGATAGTTTTACATTTTTATTTCTGAAATCTGATGCTTCATAAAAAGTGTTGCATTTGTCTGAGACAATAAATAGGAAGATCAATATTCAAGGCACACTCATGTCTAATTGAACGGCAGTACAAAAACTGTCCCAAATAAATACTCATATTATAATTATTATTTTAAATTTTTTATAGTGCCAGCATTGGGAGAGCCTCGCCTAACAACCCTGAGCACTTCAGCGTCAGGAGATCCCAAGATCTACACCCTCTGTGTGTGTGTGTGTGTGTGTGTGTGTGTGTGTGTGTGTGTGTGTGTGTGTGTGTGTGTGTGTGTGTGTGTGTGTGTGTGTGTGTGTGTGTGTGTGTGTGTGTGTAAGGGGGGGGGGGGTTGTTGTATGGATAAATCATAAAGTGCAGGTCTGATGTTTGGAGACATCAGATATAACATTAAAAGCACCAGGATGAGGGAGGATGGAGTTTTCAGATATTTCAGATAAAAGAAGGAGTGATGCCTCTTGTCTTATAATCAATCTCTGCACACTGTGAGTTGGTCAGACTGCTTTCTAGATTCATTTAACGTCTTCAGTTCGCTCTTTCAACAAATTCTATGAAATCATTTCTAAGAATTAGACCTCGAGCTCATCAGGAAGCCTCTGTGAGCTGTGCAGCAGTTTCTCTTCTTCCCCCTTGTTTTTGTAGTTCTTACACATTTTGTTGAGCTCCTCTTCTGCAATCTTTGTTGACTTTAAAAATGAAATGTCTGTTCTATTTCTTGCTTCCTGAGCGCCAGAGGCAGTTCTTAACCCTGGATAATATCTGCCACGTCAAGGTCAAGTATTTTAACATCAACAAAGTCACGTGTGACCTGGGATGACGCACGACGTAGCTTAAATAGCCTGCGTCATCACGAGAGACGTCCCTACAGAATCTTCTCGCCAAGATTCACAGTGACAGAGAGCTCTGGCGGTCATCCAGAGTTCATAGAACCGTAGTTACATACGTAACTCTCTTCTCAAACTAAATAATTTCCTCATGAGGTGATCAGAGCTGATGGACGTGGTTACCTGGTCAGCCATTTTTAATTTGATTGATTTTTTGTTTTGTTTTGATCTGATTAAAGTCGAGCTAAACTGCGTCGTTAAAAACAAGAACGCAGTCACAGATATGAAGATTGTTTGAGTTCATCTTTCTCTTCTCTACAGAAACCTGCAGCACAGCAAACAGAGTTCTTTTTGTTCCTGCACAGCTGACTTCCTTCATCAGATGATTTAACTTTAGAATCAATAGTAAAACATGAATGTATTTCTCCACCTTTACCTGATTGTATTACTGAGCGCAGAGAGGCATCAGGAAAAGGTCACGATTTATACATTCTAATAAGACGTGGTTTCAAATTGAACCTTTTCTGATTCATGTTTATAAAAGAGTGCATGTCATTTGATAAACTCCAACACATGAGGAAATGTAAATGCTGGAGGAGAAAGAGGAAAGAGTACGAGCAAATAAAGACGCTCGACCTGAGATGTCTGTCTGTCCATTCTGGCTTCATGCTAACGTGACTTTAAATCCATAAAATGAACAAATGAGGGGTGTTTGACTTCAGTTCCTCGGGGGGTCGGAGCCCTGCAGGTCTATTTCTCCTGAGCAGGTAAAAAGCCACACCTGGGGTGCCTTCAGATCAAACTGAATGTTATCAAAGCAGAAATGTCTGTTTAGCTTTCTGTGTTTTTTATTACAGAAGGGTTGCTGCTGCAGATCTGACAAAAAACATCTGACACCCCCTCCAGATGAGAGCTAACTAAAGTGTGTTACACAACTTAAAGCACACGCTGTTTTTCAACATGCACCTCAGGTGGGTAGTTTACAGGTGTGGCCCCTGACTAACTCTGAAGAGCTCCTGCAGGGCTGGAACCGACCCCCCTGGTCCTGATTGTATGGCCTCATGCAGAGTGGACGTTTGGATGTAAGTGTGTGTGTTTGGATGTTTAGAGGGTGTGTGTGGTAGCGTTGTTGGGGTGCGGTACTTTGTACCAGCAGCAGCTGCCTTATGTGGAACATGTTTGTTTGTTTTTCAGGCTGGTTGTGACGTTCTCAGGAGGAGGCGGGGCCTATGCACCTTGGGATCCTCTTTGTTTCGCATTTACTGTCACATCTGACACTCAGTGCTACATATCCAATTATATTGACATGTTTAAAAATTCGTTCATGCTACAGTGCCAAAGGATTGTTGTCCGCGTTTCGTCATCACACAAAAAAAATCTAATTCTATCATTCTCAGTTAACGCCACCGTCAGACTGAAGATTGAAATCAGCTTCTCTTCAACAAGTCACACGTTTAGCTTACTGTACATTTCCTACAAGCAGCGGCCAAAAAAAAAAGATTCAAGACTTCAAATGGACGTTTGTCTTCTACAAAACTCTCAGGATATCGTGTGGGTTTTTAAAAAATAGAGTAATGCAAAATCAAAATGAAACAACTTTTAAAAAAAAATGCCTAAATAAAAATGTACCTGCACATGCCAAAATACAAAATCCAATAAATACAGAAATTATTGCACAGTTAAAGGCTCCACACATGTTAAACTCAACTGACTGATTGTTTAAAAAGAGCTCCAAATGAGGCAGTAAGACAGCTTCACTCGGCGTTCGGATGGTGTTTCCACTTTTTTGTTCTCAGTTGGCAGTTTTTTTTAAAAACACAAATGAAAAAGAAATGAACGTTTCAGAAAAAAGAGTATCCAGCTACCCCGTGTTGTTCATTTTTTAGTCAGTGTGTGGAGTCAGAGGACCGGGTTCAGGTTCTCTCTGCTTGTTCGATTTTGACCTCGTTGGTCATCAAATGTTCTCCGTGCCACTTTTTCATGTGTTTCTCCAGAGTGCTGTACACGCTGAAGGGCATTTGACAAATGTCACAGCGGTACACATCTTTCCCCATCTGCCCATGTGTCTTCATGTGGCGCGTAAGCTTTGAGCTCTGGGCGCAGGCGTAGTTGCACAGCTCACACTTGTAGGGGCGCTCTCCGGTGTGGCTGCGCCGGTGCACCGTCAGGTTGCTACAGTTCTTGAACACCTTGCCACAATACTCACACGTGTCACACCTCCTGCTGTCCTTGGAGCTGGGTCGGCCAGACCCTCCACTCAGGTGAGGCGTGCTGCCTCCGCTGGCGGTGCCACTTCGGCCCGACAGGCCGCCATCCAGGAGGTCACCCGGAGGTGTGGAGAACCGTAGGCTTCCGTTCTCGGACGAGTGCTCGGAGGAAGTGCCGAAGGGCGATTGTCTGGAGTCAGTGAAGCCAAGGAAAGGGTCTTTGATGAAGTGGCGTGAGGCGGCGTAGCCCACCAACCACTGGGAGTAGACGTTCTCAGAGGGGATGTGGGGGGCCTGTTGGATGTCCAAGTCCTTCTCAATCTTGATCCTCTTATTGGAGGAGTTGGACAGGCTGGGGCTGGTGATGGGGGTGGGCTTACGGGGGAATAGGCCTGAGAAAGAGTCACCAGAACCACAGTTCCGGCCGTTTATGGTTGTCCTCTCTTCCCGCTGGTGGTTCATCTCCCCAACCACCGAGTCCTCATCCCCATTGTCCCGCGGGATGTCGGAGCACCTCTTGGAGAAGGGCATCCTTTTACGATTGTCAACGATCAGGTTATTGTACTGCTGTATGGAGTTGAGTCCTCCATTGTCCACCATCTTGTCTAGGGAGAAAGAGGATTTGTCGTCGGAGGGCGGTTTGGAGCCATTCTCCCGGTTCCTGTAGAACTCAGACTCCATGCTGAAGTTTGATTCTGGTCGACTCTCGTTCTCCAACTCTTCTTCCTCCTCCTCCTCCTCTTCCTCCTCATTGCCTTCCCCTTGGAAGTCCCCATCACGGTTCTTCATGCCCTCCCCTGTGACATCGCTGGTGCCTGGCTCTGGAGAGCTCGTGGTGGACAGTCCATCATCTGAGCGTCCCGTTAAAGATCCAGCTTTGTGCATGTGGGTCTTCATGTGTCTCTTCAGCTTGCTGGCCTGAGAGCAGGCGTGGTCACACAGCTGGCACTTGTATGGTTTTTCTCCTGTATGGCTGCGACGGTGGACCACCAGGTTGCTTTGAAACTTGAAGGTCTTTCCACAGAACTCACAGGACTTGACCTTGTTCTGGTTCTGGGGAGGGGTGGTGCTGTTTGGGGGCATCGGCGGTAGGGGCGGCGTGCTCAGAAAAGGTGATTTTGGCCCCGGTTGGAAGGGGTTGGGGTTAAGTAGTCGGTGCATAGGGTTGGCCCTGCTGGGAGACAGGGGGGGCGTGGTTTCGTTGTTGTTTCCTGCCAGCTCTCGGAGCCTCCTAGAGAAGTCCATGGACTGGGACTCCATGGCCATGGGCGTCAGACGCATCACCCGCTCAAAGGCACTGGGGTGCTGGGAGATCAAGCCCATTTCCTCTGCACTCAGGCGTTCCAGTCTGTGGGGATCCAGGTGATGGCGGGGAGGCGGACTGATGAATGGAGGCGTGTTGGGGAGGCGGTTCTCCACGAAGCCTGGGGGTGGCTCCCGGAGCAGAGGGCCCGTCATCCTCAGGAGGTGGAAGGGGTTGTTGTCTCCCAGGAAGTTGGTGAGGGGGGACTGCGGGATGGAGTCATTGCCCATGGGGGGAGGCATGGAGATGCGGGGTGTGAGGGCGGAGCTGGAGGGGTTGGACTCCAGGTAGATCCTGATGCCGTGTGTGTTCTGAACGTGCTGCAGCAGGAACCAGGCGCTCGGGAACGGCTGCTTGCAGGTGGTGCAGGTGTAGCTGGAAGGCTCATCCCTGCCTCCTGAAACACAGAGACACAAAACATCAGCAGTGAACATTTACACGACCATGCAAAACATTCAAAACATGACACAGAACATTCATAAAATCCATTGTTTGTATTTGTGTACTGTGCCTTGTGTTAGGGAGCGTGTTGGTATATATTTAAATACTTTATCTTTAGGTATATCCATTATTTGGCGTGTGTTAATGTCAGGGTGCTGCTTGATGTTGGCTGAATTACTTCCTGGAACATTTAGTTGATTTCAGTAAGTGTGGGACTTAATTCATTCATAAAGCAGCATCTTTGCAGAGTATAAATGTGAACTGTGTAAAACACGTGAGTGTGTTTGTGCGTGTAGGTGAAGTGCTGTGCTCATCATGTTGTCACACAAGTGCTTCGTACTTCTCACATCCCTGACGAGAGGCTCCTACAGTCACACCTGCTTCAGGTTTAAGAGGTGCTTCATCTCTGACATGGTGCTGCTTTGTCACACTGTGACACTGTGTGTGGATGTGACTGTGTCTGTTTCTGTCTGTCTGTGTGTGTGTGTGTGTGTGTGTGTGTGTGTGTGTGTGTGTGTGTGTGTGTGTGTGTGTGTGTGTGTGTGTGTGTGTGTGTGTGTGTGTGTGTGTGTGTGTAAAAATGGATGTTTATATACGTATGAGTGTTCATGCTTGCAGGAACTGGTCCAGAGAGTGTGTAGTGTTTGCAGAGTCGGAGATGTGAGACTCATACGGGTGAAGATGGAGGTATTTATGAACGCTCATCACGCAGCAGCAAATAAAACTAAAAGCTCTACTGAGGGCTGATATACGACAA
>CM036552.1:2155607-2160607 GCA_020745685.1 Tautogolabrus adspersus | reverse complement strand
CTGCAGGTGTCGAAATAACTTAAAGTGAAATATTGATCGTTCTGACACAAACTCAGCCTGTCTCTCCTTCTATTGAAACACCTTTAAAGATTATTCAAACACTTTGTTCCTCTGTCTGTTGATCCTGTAAAACTAAACTGCGATGTTAGAAACAAACACGACCTTCTGTAAAGCTACCTCGTGCTTTTCTTCACATGTTCACGCTCTGATGTCACTCTGGATGTTCACTGTCTGTTGTCTTCTTAGTTATTGACTCACACTGAACTGATGCACTTAATTTACACGAATGAAACCTGGAACACAGCAGCGTGTTCTTGTTGTGACTTTACAAACATAAACTCAGGATGCTGTCACACCTGTCGCTCGTTTCTGATTCAGATGATAAAATGATGCACTGAGGGGACAAAGCGGGACGAAGCCCACACCGACGCAGGGCTGTCCTTACACAATCACGTTACATCCTCCCTTTTCCCACTGAACAAATGTCATGCAGACTGGTCAAATGTTGCATTGTGGGACGTCTACTAGACTCTCACAAAAGTTAGCTATTAACCTATACCTCTAAAATGAGTCGTGGGTTGACTTGGAGCAGCGAGGGGATCAAATATCTCATGGACATTTGGGCCGATGATTCATGTGCTCCAGTACTTTCATTGGTTACTGTCTTGAAGAAGGTGTCCACTGAACTAATATTTGTACGCCTCAAGTCCTTCTCTGAGAGCACCGAGCTCCATTTGTGGTGTGGCTGAAGCGCAAGAGTTTCCCTCTTCTTTGCTCATATTTATCAAACGTTGCGCACCAGTCAAAACAAAACAGAAGAAGAAAGAACAAACTTGTGAGTCAGCGCATGAACGAGCCGGTGTAACGGTTTAATATGTGACCTTGTTAACTGGTGACTTTTGGCCAAATGCCTCTGAGGTTGAAAACAAAAAAGTCTTCAAGAAAGTTTGTTTACTTTTTCATAAAAGACATCTGCTGAGAAGTGATGTCAATTTGATATTATGATGAGAACGAACGGAGAGGCATTCGTGGGCGGTTACCACGGTCACTCTTGAAGCCGTTACACCTGTTAGCAGCGTCGAGAACACGGCCTGCTTGTTTGGTTCTGCATCAGAGCGTGATTGTCGTGTTGCACTGATGTCCAAACGACCCATGCCAAGGAGGGGAAACGAACGCCCCCCTTTTGTTTCAGAACACCTTCTCCAAATGATCCAGGTGTGAAAGCACCTCAGATACAGGAACATGATTCTTTAATGTGATAACCGTAAGACTGAACTTGATATTCACACCATCACTTTTAGCTCATCCTGATCACAGAAATCAAACCGTGGGTCAGTGACAGTTTGTGTTTGGGCTGTCCTGATATCAGATCATTAAGCTTTGATAAGATTAAATCAAACAATAATGTTTCAGTACCATGGCAACAACAATAGATCTAATCGGCAGCCTGTATGAGGTCATTTCTTGTTTTTAGTTATTCAAAAATTGCAGACAAACTCCTGCACACTGTCGAAATTACAAATATTGCCAAAAAGCTTGTGCAGTTTAGACAGTGTGCAGGAGCTGTAGGTTGACCTAAATATCTGCTGTGTTGTTTCCAAACACGTGGTTATCAGAAAGTATCAGCCTGAGTTTGAGGGTTTGACGGTCTGAGCAGAGCTGCAGAGAAAAGTGTGAGATTTTCATTTCCGTATTCAGTAAAAAATAATCAAATGAAAGCAGCCGCTGTGTGGTCCTCCAGTCAGAGCTAATAAACCCATTTAAAAGATTCTTATAAAGAGTTCAAACTCTGATTTAAACCACTTCATTTAAAACTACAGACGACTTGAAGAGCACCAGAGTCTGCTTTCTGCCTCTCATTAAACTAGACACACACACACACACACACACACACACACACACACACACACACACACACACACACACACACACACACACACACACACACACACACACACACACACAACACAGACACTGTGAATAAATATACACAACATGGAAATAAACACAAAGACACACTCCGCTGCAGGATGCACACACACACACACACACACACACACACACACACACACACACACACACACACACACACACACACACACACACACAGCTGATTTACATGTTACTCCTCTGTGATCATAATAAACAACAAGACATTTACCTGCATGTGCAAGGTGATTGTGTGTGTGCATAATTATGCATGGAAAGAAATGTCAGGTAACTTTTACAAATCTCAACATGTGGCTAAGAGGGGCACACACACGCACGCACGCACACACACACACACACACACACACACACACACACACACACACACACACACACACACACACACACACACACAGGTCTCTATAGCTTATTTCTCTCTTCATGACAACTCTACAGGCTGAGTATTTTATACAACGTTATACAACCTGTTTTAAGGCTTAAAGGGATGTAGAGGTAGTTCAGTCGCTGACCTTTAACCTCTGGGCCGTGTTTGTGCTGTTGGTAAACGATGTATCCTTCGATCCTCCCTACAGGTTAGCGTACACGTCTTTGCTAAATGTGGTTACGCGTTGCTCAGGTCGAGTATTTGCCAGATTAACTTGACACAGTCTACAAACATTTTGTCTCCATTTATTAGATCATACTGCGAAACTGCGCTGCTCCTACGAGATGCTATCCGTTCCCTTAGCTTGTTAACATCTGGGTGGTAGAGACAACGGCTACAGCCCCAGCTAGTGGCGGGTGGCTGTGTTGCAGTTTCAGCACAATATTTGACTGGCATCGAGTGTCAACATGTAAAAATGTAATAATATGTTGAACTAACTGGTCATCCTGGTGGAGGGTGATAGCCTCTCCAGCTCCACCCACTCCTCCAATCATGGTTACTTCCTGTTTCAAGATGGCAGCTTACAGAACGCTGAACTTTAACCTTTCGAGAGTCAGTATACGATGAAACAGGTGACGTCAACATGGCTGTGTGACACCTTTATACAGTCTTTGTTTTTAACAAACCATTATGGTTATGTGTCATGTATCTATAAACACTACCGCTCCAATAACCAGCAGCAGTTCAATCCACAACATGACAAACAGTGAGTGTGAAGTGTTTATCTCCTCCGCAGACTGAAATCATGTGTGTGTAATTTGACACAATAATCACACACATTAATAACACACACTGGGCTCTGTGTGTGTGTGTTCTGTGTAATTGTACAGATGTGACTCTGTAATAGCGGAGGTTTAATTGAGCTGTTTAACCTGTAATTCAGAGATATTTATGAGGAGGCTGAGCCATTAACTGCCCCACATCAAATGCACATTATACACACATTATACTGATGCACACATGATACACACTGAGAGGGAGATACACGACGCTAACTGCCTGTTGACCTGAGCTCCTCTTCAGCCACCCACCCACCGCACCCCTCTCTCTCTCTCTCTCTCTCTCTCTGAAAGCTGCCGCCATAGACCAAAGCATGCACCTTGTTTGGTACTTTACCCTTCTATTCCATCCAACACACACACAATACACTGTCCACACACACACACACACACACACACATACACACACACACACACACACACACACACACACACACACACACACACACACATTCACAACACTGACTCTACTGACGTCAACATGTCACCTCTTTTTCAATTTAATTTATGTTTTTTGTAAATAAACTTTATTTAGCGTGACCCTTGCTTGAGCCTCATGACATTCTTTAAACAATTGTACACTACCATCACACACAAACAGACACACACATCGAGTGTGCAGTACGTGCAGATGAACAGATTTGTTCAGACTCTCCTCCTGTACGTTTAACCTTTAACACAAATATAAATGTTCTCGTCTTTATGAAAGCATAGAACAGAATGCAAACAGGAGGAGGAGGTGATGAAGGAGCTCAGTGGTCTGAGTGTTATGGTCACGCTCAGTTTGTTTATACAGAAATGACAACAGTAAGTGTGTGTGTGTGTGTGTGTGTGTGTGTGTGTGTGTGTGTGTGTGTGTGTGTGTGTGTGGGTTGTAGAGAAGAGCAAATCCAGACCAGACGGAGGTTAGAGGAGGGCACAGGGGTGTCTGTGCTGGAGCACCTTATAAGGCAGAGAGGCAGCCGACAGGGACACTGTGGACGGGGCGTGTGTGTGGGGGGAAGTTACTGTAAGTATAGTCATGTATAACAATTGGATCAAACACCTCTGACCATCACAGAGCTGTATGATCTTAAGAAGAAGTACTCTCCACTGCAGGTAAACTGACTGACACACAACATGAGTCGTTGTTATTGAGGTTTAAATACGAAATGTTTCCTCATCTTGCACAGCTAACGTTGTGTTGTTTATCCAGTCACAGCAACAATCACGTGCTAATCAGCTCTGCTCTCCTCTGATTCTGCTCACAGTTATTAAAGGAGGAGTGTCAGGGGGCGGGGCCTGTTCTTCATCCCCCGACCAATCACAGCTAAGCACAGGAACAAAACATTTTTAAATCCTTCATGTTTGTTCCGACACTACCGCAGCATACCTGAGCATCCTAAAAACATGAAATACAACAGAAGAGCTCTGTGCTGATGAAGCAGCCTGACAGACAGACTGAGGGAAAACAGCACACACACACACTAACCTGCAGCCCCCTGCAGGTGATTTTTGCCTGCACACCTTGAACCATATCGGGATAAAAATGTAACCAAACACACTTCACTGTGTGTCTGCTCTGCACACAGAGGATGTGTGTGAGGGAAGAAACTGTAAACTAAACTTTGATGTTTCTGTAAAGCAGCACATGAAGCTCACTACAGATTTTATTTTAAACCTCCGCCCCTCCCTGAGAGAGTGGATGTGTCTGTTTCTCATCAGAGGGTCTGAGCTGCAGCCCTCCCCATCACACACACACACACACACACACACACACACACACACACACACACACACACACACACACTCAGCAATTTCAGCCTCCCTAACAGGTAAAGACTGTTCCCATATGCCTCCGCTATGTT